>OOFE01045030.1:0-26860 GCA_900323365.1 Monocentris japonica | reverse complement strand
TAAACCGGCGACAGGGTAATGGGCGCCCATGGCTCATTGATGCACGTGGGGAGCGAAGTCCTGGTCCGATCCCACAGAAGAGCTACTGTAACACAAATTGCTGAAAAAGTTAATGCTGGCTAAGATAGGAAGGTGTCAGGACACACAGTCCATCGCAGCTTGCTGTGTATGGGGCTGTGTAGCCGCAGGTCAGAGTGCCCATGCTGACCCCTGTCCACCTACAATAGGCATGTGAGTGTCAGAACTGGACCATGGAGCAATGGAAGAAGGGCCTGGTCTGATGAATCACGTTTTCTTTTACATTATGTGGGGTGCACTGGGTGCGTGTGCATGGTTTACCTGGGGAAGAGATGGCACCCGGATGCACTATGGGAAGAATGCAAGCTGGCAGAGGCAGTGTGATGCTCTGGGCAATGTTCTGCTGGGAAACCTTGGGTCCTGGCATTTATGTGGATGTTACTTTGACATGTACCACCTATGTAAACATTGTTGCAGACTAAGTACATCGCTTCATGGCAATGGTATTCCCTGATGGCTGTGGCCTCTTTCAGCAGGATAATGTGCCCTGCCACACTGCAAAAATTGTTCAGGAATGGTTTGAGGAACATGACAAAGAGTTCAAGGTGTTGACTTGGCCTCCAAATTACCCAGATCTCAATCCGATCAAGCATCTGTGGGATGTACTGGAAAAACAAGTCCGATCCATGGAGGCCCCACCTCCCAATTTACAGGATTTAAAGGATCTGCTGCTAACATCTTGGTGCCAGATACCACAGGACACCTTCAGAGGTCTTGTGGAGTTGACGGGCCTCGACAGGTCAGAGCTGTTTTGGCGGCATGAGGGGGACCTACACAATATTAGGCAGGTGGTTTTAGTGTTATGGCTGATCAGTGTATAGTGGCTATGGAGGGAAATAACAAAATGCTTGTCTGTCTATGTGTTCGCCCTGTGATAGACTGGCATCCTGTCCATGGTGCCCAGTGCATGCTGGGATAGGCTCCAGCATAACCCTGGCCGTGACCCTGAATAGGAATAAGTGGGTATAGGATGGATGGATAGAAATGATAAGGTACCTGTGCAAATTATGGAGCACAACACTGATGATGATGACTATTGGCCTCATCTCCTGTGTGGCCCTCCTAAATCTCTGAAGGGTTCATGGTGGACGAGTTAGGGGACATGAGCTGAAATGGGTTTGATATTGTTTTGAAGGGACATTCATGTTCAATCCGTTAAGACTTTGGTGAACTGCCACACATCTAATCTTGAGGGTTGACTCTCTCAAGGTGACTGGTGAGGGTGAGGGTGTGTTCTTGTATTTTGTGAGTTTTAGACATTTTTTCATAGTGAGATCATTTTGGCCGATCCTTGCTTCTTCCAGGGGCTAGTTCACGATTAGATCTTGGGTTTAGGGTGAGGATTAGGATTAGTTGAAGGTTAGGGAATGAATGCAGCCAATGGTAGCTTCTGAGAAGTATATAAAGAGAAATGTATGCATGTGTGTGTACATGTGGCAGGGTGGCACTGAAAGGCTGTTCGGGTTTCCTTGTCCGACAAGGTCAAGATATGCGGCATCAAACTGAATGGCTCATCCTACACCACAGGCTCCTACTGCTGTTGACTCTACGCCACCTTTAACTACCCCCAGTCCATCTGAGATAAGGCATGAGTTATGAAGCTGATTTATCGGGTTCATTTGCCACTGAGCGGACATTAAAGGGCATCACAAGATCAAAAGGAAAGTCACTCGTCATTCAATCAATGTGTGAAGTCGCTAACTGTGTGGAGGGCTAACTGCCTGTGCATTAAGGCCAAATCGGAATGACTTCTCCAGTCAAGCACAGTGTCTTTGTCTGTTTCAATGTGTCAAAGACATTTATTCAGTAATGTGTTTAGGGTCTGAGCTGTAATGCCTTATATAATTAGATTTCAGTGGGTTTGTAGCATAATGTCAAGATAAATGTTGCCCCCAGACACCAAAGTTGAAGTCTTTGCATTTTGATATTAAATAACCTGCATTTGATACCTCAAAGACATGCGACTTGAAATAGGTCACAAGAGAGACAGCTTAATTAGCTTAACATGCTAAAGCCTGAGATGAAAACTAAGGCAAAAATGATACCTGAGGAAGTAATAATAAGGCAGGATTATGGGGATATTTTCACAGCTGGATGCTGAGAGTCTGATATGGAAATGAGAAAATGACTGTGAAATATGAAATTAGAGAAGAAGAAAAAAAAGAACAGCAACCACTGCCTACCCAAGTCTAAGCAGGAGGCCTATTGGGTTAGCAGCTGAAAGGATAGCCACTGGATGATCCTCTCATTCATAACAACTCCAAGGGCTGAAGCAATACATTTGCATGCATCGTAATTCTATTCTATGCGACAACCATACTGAGAGGCAGGCACAGAAAGAATGAGAGGGGGATTGGGCGTTGGGTTCAGATGCATGCATTTCCACCAGATGAGTCTCATTATTCTTTGAGTTCAAGGAAGGACCAATAACAACTGTACGATATCAGGTAAAGGTCCTTTCTTTTATATATATAAAATAGTTTGAGTTGATTTGAGTTGAATGCCACTATAGGCTGAGGACACTTTTGATTTTGAAAACTTTGATGTTTTTATGTTATGCGCTTTTATTCTGGTTAATGTGCCTCTACTGTGTTTTATGATGTGTTTTTTATTGTTAACCCTGCCTGCAAACCAGGACAATACAATTTGAATCACAGTTGAACTGAACTAAAATGATCTGACCTTAAGGCCAGCTATGAGATGCTTATAACTTCATTAGGATTACTTTGCAGTGTCAGAAAGTACCACAGCTAAAAGTTTTAAGGCCTTGGTTGTTCGGCAGTGTACTAATGAGCTACAAATTTGGCAGTGTTCCCCGTTGACTTCCCCAATTAAACTTACCTTGCTTATAGAGGATGCTCTGGACTTACTGCACTGTATGGAACACATCACCATTCACAGGTGTTTAACATTCACTGCTTATTCCCCATGTTTCTAGTATCCAACTTGAATTCCCTCCACTGCACAGAGCAGTGTGAAACCTTGTAATGTGGAATTCTGGAGGCGGACAAAGTACGTGCCCAGCAAGAGTATTACCTCAGTTGTGTATCAGCATCTGTGTGATTGGCTGTTGAACAGCTGTAGCAGAGCCAGTGGGCATAACACTGTAGCCAGTTCGCTCCATCCACAGCCAATGGCCATTACTGTGAGCTATGCTTCACTTGAACCATAGCCAGGGGGCATTAAACTGTGGTTCTGTTGGACCAGGGCCTGGGTCTCTGGTCCGATGAGAGCTGTGGGTCCTTAAAATGCACCACCTTAAAGTAAACAGATTCTACATTGGGGAATTATTAGTTACAGATATTGATTATCAAGGCCTGTTTGGAATATTGTTTAATTTGATTGATTCCAGGGATAGATTCATTCTTGGAATTCTTTGGGATGTGCCATTTCTTTGACTTTGAATTTTGAACAGGCAGAATCTGCTCTCAGGGTATGTTGTTGGCTTGAGCCTATTATAGCTAACCACACGTTTCTGTTTTCAGGTAAGCTTCTTTAGGGCAAGACTCCTGAACCACAGAAGACAGTGCACGCATTAATAAAAAAGAAGAAGTTAGATATTGCTTGCATCAGGGTGTGGCTTCTTGGAAAGCTTTGCTAACGCTGAACAGAACTGTGGCCAAATCTGGACACACAGTTTTTAATGTGGTTTCCTGTTGAAAGACAAGCAACCAACATAATTAAGAAGCTAAATATCAAATTTCATAAATATATATAGCTAACATAAGTTACGAATGTATGGATCTAGGCATAGTAGGTATGTATTATGCAATTTGTGTGGGATATTGCCTTGTGTGTGTTTATTGTACAGACTGTGGAAATGAATTTTCTCTTGGAGAACAATAAAGAGCCTATCGATCTAAGACCAGAACATATTAAGTAGAAATGTATTAATGGCAGTATGAAAAACATATGGATTCCAGTTGAATAGGTTGTGCAGAATAGCAAGAGTAGTAGCAGTAGAACCTCCTGAGACAAAAAAATTTACATTCATCACAAATGTGAATATATACAATATGTACTATATATATATATACATATATACACATTTGTGAAGTATATGAAGAAACACATATGCAGCATATATGCACAATAATGTGCACATATTAACAGGTCTGCAGAAGGCTATATATATGTACAGCATGTCTAGGCATGTGGAACTATTTACCTTTCATAAAATTCTCAATACATTTCAAATATATTTACTTTAAATATGTAGATAACGTACAGAGAGTGCAGATTTGTATATGTGCATTACAGCACAAAATCCAGAGGGTGGAATGATATGTATGAGAAAAATGACTGTGTACACTGTTATCACTATTATAAACAGAACATTTATAGATGCAGATAGCATACATACAGAAAAATTTTATGTATATATACACTTATGTACTGAAACACAAATGGTGTATAAAATAGTCCAGAGCATAGGAATGTGAAGGTCGTCCAGGTAATTCATGTAGACAGTGCTGGAATCCTACTTCAGCACCCTCTTACAGCATTCCGTGTTGCACCTTCGGGTGTTGAGGTGGTGGCTGAATGTGCTCCGTAGCTGCATCAGCTTACTGTACAGGAAAGATAAAAACAATAGGTGAGGTTAGCTTGTAGTTGGGACGTAGGAAAGACATCGAAATACACTATCAGAAAAAATGGTGAGGCTCAAAAATGGCTTTCTCTACTTTAAGACAAAGATTTACAGATGCCTAAAGACAATCACTTCTGAAATTACACACAAACAAGTAGTGCAAACTCTTGGATTGTATTTTGGGTGACAATGTCTTGACCATTTTATCTGAGCTCATATTTTTCTGTTTTTTCTACATCCTAACTACTGCTGACGTCACCAACTATTTTTTAATCTTTCCAGTGGCAAATTAAAGCTGTACAACACTATTATTATGTAGTAGATCGGTATCCACTTCATGAAGACATCTTTTCTAATTAAAGCTGGTTAAGGCTAATCAAGTTAAGATAGGGCTGGAAGTGATAGGTGGAAAGGCCGACTATATGAAGACATCGTCAGCCAAATTCAATAAAACAGTTCACACTCCTTGTTATATATCTGAAAAGAGTGTTAAAAAAAGATCCACTACAGACTACAGCAACTGGACTGAAGAGATTGAAGATGTAGCTGGTGTTAACCCGCTATCATTAGCATTAGCTAGCACACACAGCTAACATATACTAACCTCACTAAGGATATGAAGCATAATATTTGCAAATTACTAATGCTGTCAGTCAATATAAATTAGACCTGGTTGGTTTGGAGATAAATGTAATGTTAGCAACGTGAAGTAGCTGTCTGCTAACAATAGCTAACATTGTGGCTAGGTGAACCACTGGTGTGAGCAAATCTATCTTCAACACCATGGATTTTTCTTCAATCCAGTTCCTGTCAGTTCCTTGGCCACAGACCAGTTGTTTGCCTCTGTTTCCCACCCCAAACATAATAGAAATCAAATTTCTTCATGAGGAGGTGAAAAAGTCAGGGAATGTGTCCAGTTCCATTGTCTTTGTCATTTCCCTTGTGTTGATCAGAGTGCAACAGAGGAGGCATCCTTCCAAAGCGACTCCCAAGGTTATCCGCAGCATTTGGTGAGCCGCTTCCCTCTTCCTAGAGGGCATGCGGATATTATCCCATTGTGGAACAGCCTGCCATATCTTCAGTCACGGTTCTGATGCCAGAACCATCAATCCCCCGATGGCTGGTGGTGGTCTTCATGTATGGACGCAGTATGTGGTCTTTAATACCATGCTGTACTACCGCTCTATTTAGGGCACAGTAGGAAGTAACCAGATAAAAGAGAAAAGTGAGTAAATGATATACTGAGAGTGTGTGTGTGTGTGATATGTGGTTGAAACCCATGAAGGATTCAGTTCTACTGTCTTTCAGCGCTCCTCATCTTGCTCGGGATCACTATCGATTAGTACTAGAGTGCCTACCAATTTGCTCTTCTCAATAGCGACAAAGTGAGTGAAAACCCCACCTAGCACCGGTTGAATCAAACCTTGTCATGCACTGTGCAATGAAAAAATCCCTGCTAAAAACTCATTCAACGGCTGAGTGAACATGAATTATTCTCACATCCTTGTATCACACAAGAGAGGCGGACAGCCCGGTCTTTTCCATCAGCGTGTGATGTTATTTGAGAATAAGCGTTGTGAGTGTAACTGGGCTCAATGCTTCGTGGCATGAATCAATAAAGGATGGTTCAGGGTGTGTTCGCCGCGCTCACTTTCTCAGACGTCGCTGTAGTGGAAACTAGACGGGTGTAAAGTGAGGCCTTATGATTTGTGTATCGTCCATTAGCTTGGTCTAGGAATACTTTACTGTTGTTCTTTGATACATCGCACTTGGCCGGCTTATATCGGAGCTCATTACTCACCTGTATCAGCATCAGTGGATCTACCGAGAAGCTCCTGGACTGATAAAAACCTCCTTCTACCTGTCCACATTTAATTAGTTGCTGCTGCTGAGAGTTAGCAATGCGCCAACTCATTTCTGTGCGTTTCATCACATGCTCTTCATGTGTTAATGTTCCCTGATGGAAGCATAAAGCTTGAAATGGCACTTATTGACTTGTGTCTGTGAATGGAAGTCTCTGGTGAAAAATGTCCCTGATCTGGAGATCGATATGCACAAAAAAAACAACTCCACAAAGCAAGTTAATTAGGTGTGCCGAGGAAAAAGGAAAAGTAACAGGTTGAAAACAGACGTGAGAGAATTAATTATGCATTCAATTAGTATTGGGACTTTATACTGCACAATCGTTAGTTTTGGTGCTCAGGATTTTATTCTCTGTGGCAGTGAGGTAAAAAGCAGACAGAGCGGCATCGATTTCATTGTGTGTTTTTCCCTCAATATCCAGCAGTGACGGTTATGCTTGGCTACCTTTGAAAACAGACAATTAGCAGGAAAATGTCCACAGAAGCCTCTAGGGTTTTTTGTTTTTTACCTTTTCTGGAACTTGTACACTTGCTGTTCCTGTTCTGAAACTTTTGAAGATTGAAAGTTTCGACACAAAAGTCACAGCAAGCCAATCTTTAACAAGATGTGATCATCTATTTTGTCTTGATCATGGTATTCATACAATGTTAATCACCTGCTTATTAAGTCCCAAGACAACAGTAAAAATGGACATTGTTCACATGCAAATGCAAAACCTGTATTTTCATGTTTGTGTCAATTTGAGGACATTGCAGCAATTTGTTCTGTTAGTTTGGACAAGATGTGATTTTGCAGCTGCAAGATATCTGTGTCTGCATAGTTGGTGTACAATTTTCTCATCATTTTTGGTGGGGCAGGATATGCATGTTTAGCCTGTGGATTGCCTGTATCTCCATTATAATGTTCAGTATGAATTTCCCTACAAAAGGAATTGCTGGTAACAAATAATAAAATACGGGATATAAAGCTGGGTTAAAGGATTTCTATTGAGAACATCGATATGTAAAACGTGAAGAGCAGGGTCGAATTGGCCTTTCGGGTCCAGGCCTGTAGATGATGTAACATAAGGCAAGCTCTGCCTGCGTGTCTGCAGGACATCTTCAACAACTGTGATCATACAGAACCCATTCCTGGTTCACCAGCTGCCCTGCTTCTGGAACGTCCAGCTGTCCGACCGCACCTGCTCCGACAAGTACTACAAAGATGTGTCAGACCTCAAGGCGATGATCTTACAGTGAATGTCCATTGAACAGCAAAGTTCACAGATGTGATTAATTCTACTCATTCAATCTTGTATGAGTGAGTAGAGGGTCAATACAGATTTCAATGACATTTCAATGATGATTGTCAACATATAAAAACAAATTCGAGTTCGGACAGCAATCATAAATGTGACAAATATGAGCTTTTTGGGAATGTATTTAGGAATATATACATTGAATTTGCCTGCACCCATCGTGTGTTCGGTCATGGTGTCTATCACTACTCATGCTAACTTCCCAACAAACAAACCGGGAACATAAAATGCATCATTTCCTGTGCGCCAGAGGATTTTTCCCAGTAAAGACCTACCTGACAGAATGTTTAGAACAGCAAATGGAAAAGCTTTCATGAATTGGGCATAGGTTGGATCACTACATGTTGTGTTATGTAAATAGGCGATACAGAGTAGCAACCAGACATTTATTTATACGAAAATGTGACAAATTGCTTTTAAACCAAGCACACCTTTTCAATGCATATGTGCACACACATTTGCATAAATACACATATAGCGAAGAGGAGAGTTTATGTAATTGTTCCATATGAGAAACTCCTCACATTACATTACAGGCATTTAGCAGACGCTTTTATCCAAAGTGACTTACAATAAGTGCATTCAACATAGGTAGGCAAAAGAACTACTAGTCACCAGAAATAATTTCCTTCCTAAACAAGCATCTAAGAGCAGAACCAGTGCTAAGGTAAAAGTGCAATAAGTTAGCTACCTACTTTTTATTTAAACAAATGACACAAATAAGTGAAGAAAATAAACGAGAGCTAAGACAAATAAGTGAAGCATATAAGCTAGTGCTAAGACAAGTAAGTGAAACAAATAAGCAAGTGGTAAGAGGAAGGGTCAGGGTAGTGTTTCTCGAAGAGGTGGGGTTTCAGCCTGCGGCGAAAGATGGGCAGCAGTCCTGACATCAGTGGGGAGTTCATTCCACCACTGCGGGGCCAGGACAGAGAAGAGTCGTGACCGTGTAGATGGGCCACAGGGGCCTCTGAGCAACCAGATGCCTCGAGGCAGCAGAGCGAAGTGGTCAGGCGGGGGTGTAAGGCTTGACCATAGCCTGGAGGTAAGAAGGAGCTGTTCCTTTCACTGCCCTATAGGCTACATGAGAAGGGGGAATGTGGAAGCTCACCACTCCCCACAAGGGCATATGGCATATAAACCTTTTTTTTTTATTAATCACAGGAAGATCCAGTTGAGATCAAAGAATTCTTTTACAATCGAGACCTGGCCAAGACAGCAAGAACACATCAATTAGTTACAGGCAGAAAAACATTAACATTTCATAATAGTAATTCAATTATAATTCAACCAAGTGTTGGAAACGTTCCACAGGGATCTTGGTGTTGATCATAAAAGGTGCTCTATTGGGTTAAGATCCGTGGACTGCGCAGGTCATTGCAGTAAACTAGTCAAGTCACTATCATGTTCCACCTTGGAACCACCTTGAAGTGATGCATGCTTTGTGACAGCATATTATCCTGCTGGAAGTAACCATTTAGCTAGACTGTGGCCTTGAGGGGATGCATTTGGCAGCAACAAAGTTTAGCTACGCTGTGGCATTCAAATGATACTCCATTGGTACTAAGGGGCCAAATGTGTGCCAAGAAAACCTCCCCCACACCATAACACCACCAGCAGCAGCCTGTACTATTGACAACAGACAGAAATGATCAATGGATTCATGTTGTTCATGTCAAATGCTCACCCTGACATCAGCGTGTCACAACAGAAAGCAGGATTTCTCTTCCACTGTCATCGTTCCACCTTGCTGTAAAACTGGCACCTCCCTGTGGTAATGATGATGGCATACAGCAGCAGCAGAGAATACTGTCATTGACTTTTTTAAACTAGTTCCATATTTAGCTTGTGCCTCGTGTCCCAAAATACTGTATTATTCAATATGGATCACATAGAAATGTGCTATAAGGTAATAATGCTGGTATTAAGTGCTAAGGATATCGAGGGGAAGGGGCCAAGTGAAATGGCAGCACTTGTGACAAGCAATCCCACTTAATGCATACATATTGCCTTTTTTGTTCACAGTGGCTTTACCCTGGTAGAACTGGTCTCATCTCTGTACACTGTAAGCAATTGAATTATTTTTCGTAGATAAATTTTATTGTTATATTGGCCTGCCTAAATACAACAGAGTATGATTATTACTCTAGGTATCTAATCGAAAAACAACTTTTTCATTATAACCCATTGTTGGTTTGACAATGTAGTTGTTCCACTACAGTGGCTCAGTGAATCAGCCTTCTCACCACTCCTAGCTTACTGTGCTAAACAAATTATGTTTTTGTCTCCTCTCCTGCCTCCTGCACCCCTTTATTGCACCCTGACATAATGCCAGTGGTCTAGGTGGGTGTCTTGTGCTCAGTGTAGCACTAGGCATGTTGCAAAACTCTGCCCTTCTGCCCCCCTCCCCTCCCCACATAATTTCTAGCAACACTGGTACACAATCCAGGCTGTAATGGAATATAGGCATAGTAAAGTGTGTTTATGACTGTGTCTCCTTCCTCCTTCCTCCTCTTCCTTCCATCTGTAAACTGCTGGTTTTATCAAGTTTTAGTGAATTAGTTTATAGTCAATTCAATCTTTTGTGAACAATATTTTTGACAATTCCAATGAGGTTTGAGACTACTACATAGCACATAGACAACCCTTCTTAACGTAATGAATGACCTCCTTTTCACAGTAGATGCAGGAGATTTCACAATCTTTGTGCTTTTAGACTTTGTTGCAGCATTTGACACTGTTGATCATACAGTCTTAATTGACTGCCTGGAGCACTGGGTGGATATCTGGGTTGGCTCAGATCCCACCTCTCCAATAGAACCTTCTCTATTATAACGGTATTCTTCATCTACCTCAGCAGTTATCACCTATGTGGGCTCAGGGCTAATTTCTAGGCCCCATCCTTTCCTCCCTCAGCATGCTGCAGCATGGCAACATCATTTATGAACATAATTTCTTTTTCCGTTGCTACCCAAATGATACCCAATTATACCTCCTGTTAAAACCTAGAGACGTAAACTCCATAAACATCTTAAGTACTGCCTCGTAGACATCAAGTGTTGGATGTCTCAGCAACAGCAAATGTGAAATAGTCTTATTTGGTCCGTTTTCATCTTCCTCAGATTCACAGGTCATCCATGCTTTTATCTCATCGCATTTAGATGACTGCAACTGTTCCTGCCTAAGCAAAAAGTCACTCTCATTTCCCTCAAGTCACTCTCCAGCTTGTTCAGAATGCTGCAGCTAAAATTTTAACTGGTGCCAAACGAAGAGACCATGCATTACTAATTTTAGCACCTCTCCACTGGTTAGTTAGTTAGTTACTAGACGTCTTAATTTCTAATGAGCAGCCTGACTAAAGGTATTTGTGCTTTTTTGTGCATTTGTGCCTTTTTATAGACCTGATTTTATGTAATTGGTTTTGATTGATTTGATTCTTGTACTGTTTCTATTTTCTTTTGATTGTGTTTCCTCTTTTATCTTTATTTACTATTATTTACTATTCTAGTTGTATTCTTATTGTTTTATTTATGTATGTATTAATTTACAAATTGACAATTGAAAGCATCCTCACATCCACTGTCTGTTGCAGCTCCACCTCCTCCTGTCCAGCATGTTTTCGGCACTACTGAGTGGTTGATTGGCTGTCAGCTGCCCTCCAACAAGGAATTGTGTGACACTGGGGCAAAGAAAAGAGCAGAAGTCCAGCCACTCAAGCAACCATGTCTTCCAAAAACATTCCTCCTCTGTCTGTCACTGTCATCCCACCTAACCAGGCCTCCTGAGACTCAAAGCAAAACCCCCATAGTCTGTGGACTCCTCATCACCCGATAGATCTGTCAGTAAACCCTTCTATTTACTATATTTATTATACTGATTATTCAAACATTTTTGCAAAATTTGCACAAAAAACTACAATATCTGAACACTATGCAATGATAAATCATAATAACAATAATAAATTGATATGGCTTATTCAGAGTTGTAACTATAGCTTTGCAGACAATAAAGCAATAAATGAAAGCTAATGGAATAAATACAGAAGGACAAAACAGGCAAAGAGAAAGAGAATAAAATACCCAACAACACATTATATGACAACCTGTCTAAAATATTTTAAGAGGTGATTTGAAAGATGGCACTGTTTTTGCTAGTCTGACCCTTGGCAGAGATTTTCAAAGGCTGTGGTTCCAGACACCAAGCCTTGAATTTAAAATGGCCACGAGAGCTCTGCTTGAGTTTTTTGGGCTGTGCACAAGCTCATCAGAACTAGACAGGTAGGATACTACATAGGAGATAGAGGTAGGAGCCAGACCTATACAAGCATTAAAAGTGATCAGTAAAATCTTAAAATCAATTCTAAACCTAACAGGCAACCAGTGTATGACCATATGGCCCTGTGACATGCCTACAATTAATTACTGGGGAGCAGCCAAGAGCGGTCACATCAACATGACATTTGTCTCTCAGTGTTGTTAAATGACAGAACTCAAGTTCCTAGGTTGGTGAAACTTGTCTGAACCAGCTTTTCAGAGAACTTCTAAATTCTTAGAGATAGTTAAAAAAAACGCACCAAGAGACAACTGAATCTATTGAGAATTGTAATTACAATAAGCTCAGGGAATTTAATAATATCTAGCCCTTGACATCAGCTAGACAATCATGTAGTACTGTCAACTTACTGTGATCATTTAGCCTCCATACACACCAAACATAGTCAATGAAGTAGAAGATATATGATCACCAATTGAGATTGAAACATCAGAAACAGTCTAGGACAATCCCTACGATAAAAAACAATTAGAAGAGTCAGGTCAGTGAGTCAAAATTTGTGCTTAGGTCAAGCAGCAGTAACACAAAGCATTTGCCAAATCCACATTCATCAGGAAATCCTTGGTAACCCTGAAAGACTGAGAGACTGACAGGCAGACAAACTTTTCAAAATGATATTTCCTTCTCACCTCCCATCAGAGTTGTTTTGATGCCCACAATTCACCAAAATTGAGAGGATAAAATAGAAAAAATAAAATTCATCAGATATGATGAATTTTTCTATATGTAAAAATACTACTGCAGACTTTCTCTGGAGTTCATTTGGAGTCACCCTAAGAAAACTCTATCAAGTGACCTGACGTTATTATGGTGCAATTGGTTCTGGAAACAGAAACAATAATGCATGACTTGCCAACACGTTGCGATGTCAGCAGGTTTGGTGCAATAAATTATTTGCAAGAGACCTGATCCTCTGAGCCTCAAAGTCAGTGGTTGGAAGGACTAAGGTTGCATACTGTTGGCAAGACTTCAAAACTATGGCAAAAAAATGTCTTGGGTTTCTTTGTACGATGCGTCACGTTCTGGCAACTTTGAATGAGATATTTTAAGATATTATCATGTTAGAATTAAGATAATCCTCTCAAATTGTGTTTACATGCAATATGTTCACTCTATGTATTAAGAGATGTAACAATTGTACTGTACAGTCTGCAAGACTGAAAATGAGGAGAAAATGCCTTAGCCGCTTGGCAAAGCCTTTTGTAACACTCTGGGCTCAGTGTGAGCCCATTTGACATGCTCAGCACTCTGAGATGTGCCTTGTGTGGGTTTGTGTCTTGTCTTGTGCTGTGGAGCAGAAGTGTCCCTCCTTACCCTGACATCACACAGCACTGTCCTGTCTGGGGTGGGAGATGAGCAATTCAGGCAAGGAAAGTGAGAGGCAGAGAGAAAAGAAGGAGGATGACAACAAAGAGGAGAGAGAATCATAGATAATGAATAGTGTAAAATAGAACAAAAATGAAATAAAGAATTTTTAAAGAGAGAAGACAGGGAAGAGGCAAGAGTAGCACTTGTTTGTATGAGATAGCTACAGAAAGAAAGAGACAGTAAGAGAGCAAGGGACAGTGACACACTGTTTTTCCATTGAGATGCTTTTATTCCAATGTGCTCAAATAATGGGATCAAGTCCATAAAAAGGCAGTGGATCTCAGACAAAATCTCTGATCTCTGATTATCTGAGGGCTGCAATATTCACAGGCCCTCTGCAGGGATGTTGAAGCAAAATGTTGAATTCTCATTCATTCCATGTTACATTGTTTGCCTTTGATGTGGGCTATAATGTAATTGTGACGAAAATGCACTGTCTGTTAAGGCAAAAAAATCAATCCAACTAATGAGGCAAAAGGCACCTAGAGTTCACCAATGTCCAAAGAAGATTTCACAGCGCCTTGAGGACATGATACATTTGAATAAAAGCAAAGTGACTAAAGCTATCTTGGGATGTTACAGACTCATTCAGTATTTGAGTTATGGACGTTGGAAAAGTAACAACTCTATATTTTGAAAGTAGTGTTCTTTTACTTATTGAAACCAAGGACAGGAAAAGTGGGAATCAGTAAAGAGAAAATACAGTTGAGAAGATCCAAGTGAAACTCTGAAACAGCAGGGGTACTTGTGGTTCTAGCAGTGGGGAACTTGACCATAGGGGCACATACGTGTATTGTATAAGGATCTACAGATAAAGATAGGTGATCATGTGAATCTATTTCTGAGAGAACCCTCAAGGCATTGGGTTGTTATACAATGGCCATTATTAATTATAATTATACTCCTTAGTAACCATTATGTGTCCAGCTCTACCATGGGAATATCCATCCAAGCTGTAGGAACATTTTGCAGTCTACGGGGTGAAGCTATATTGAGAAATACTATGAACCACTGACTTAATAAGATGTCTTAAATTTGCAGACTTGCAGTGCCATTAAAAGGCATGCCATTATGTGCACTTATAACGAGGGGTCATGAGCCAACATTTACATAACACACTGTAAGGATTAAAGGAAGTCATGTTCTTTTGTCAGCTGTCACTGGCTTATTGAAGAAACTATTCACTACTCCCTCTGGAAGTGGCTTGCCTCAGAGTAAAAAGGTCATTTGCTGGAGATGAAAATTTGTGTTCAAATGTGTGTGTCGTTTGTGTTCTTTACAGTGTTGTGTTGTGTTGTGTTCTTTACAGATAAAGACTTCTAGATGTAATTAGTTTTGTCCTTACTGTAACTTCAATGTAATTTTTTTGATCAAATTGTGTCTTGCGTAGGAATTGTTTCATGTGGGTTTAACATGTACTCACTGTGAAACATGTATTAGTGGGTACTGCCATCTTGCTTCATGACCTTTTGGCCCATTACAATCTTTAATACAAACTATTGGGGTTGATGCTCAAAATAACGAATAGCAGAGTAATAAAAAGTAATGGTTCAGCCCTTCCTTTTAACAATAAAGAGACAATAAAGGCACTAGCACAATGTTTTCCCTAATTTTCTACAATTTATTACAAAAGCCAGCATTCCGCTACTTGTTATGTAGGAGAGGCAGCAGTATTGTTTCAAAGTGACTGTCATGCATCATAAACTGTGGGATCTGCTGAAGCTATTCGGCATGAATATATTATTTGGTTTTATACCTCTCATCATTTAAATACTTCATGGGTTTTCAGTTTATAAACAGACAGGAGAAATAACAGATAAGGCAGCCCAGCAAATTATGAACACCAATTATCCCATCTCATCTGTAGCGCTTAGAGAAGAATACTCTCAGTGCAATCACAATGTTAACTCATAAACTTTAGCCTGTTATTGAAAGCATTAATTGTGTAATGTCAGTGTAATCCTGGTTTAATAGGCACTTAACCTAATATCATAGTATTTCAAATGGCCAGTAGATGGCACTCGCCCTGGGGAATCTAAATCTAAACCTAGTCTACACCTAGCAGTTTATTTGACAACAAGCATAGACTGTTGTGAGACAGCTAATGGTGCGCAGCATGCATGCCATAAACATCTGTGCCTGCTTTGACCTCATTTTCACATATTTACAAATTAGCTTATTGTTGCATTGAGATCCACACTAACATGAGAACATTAGAAAACACCATTTGAATCTTATAAAAATCATCCTCAGCTCTTTATTTGGATCTTTTCCACTTTTGGAAACAGTACACATAACTAGACTAAAAACATTTACCAAACAGTCCTTGTTTGTTCCTCATTTTCCTACGTTCCAGTGGAGGTCCAGTTAGGCTTCTGTTCCTGTGAATGATAAATAAAAAAGAAGGTATAAGTATACAAAGTTCTTCAGAATATACTTAATCAAAAAAGGGTCGCCTAACTGACCGCCTAACTGACCGCCTAACTGATCGTCCGACTGACCGTCTGACTCACTTCAATGTGAAAAATCTCCCCACTGACACAATCCTCAGGATATTAGCCTGGAGTTTAGTGAAAGAAATTCTCAGGCACTTGTTTGACTGGTTTGAAAGTTGGCTTTGTTCATGCCTCTTAATGGCATTCTTCAGTTTTCAGCATATTGTAATCCTCAGGACAAGCCACCCAGAAAGAGCTCAGGGACTCTGCAATGTGAAAGGCATCTTTGACCTGACCGGAGGACTGCATCTCTGTCATCTCTGTCTGCTTTGTATGGGCAGCAAAATCACCTCGTGGGCGTATAGCAAATGGGTCACACAAATTTGAGTATATCACTGGTAATAGATCAATCATCAAATTTGTGAGGAATTCCCTCTTAGGCTTTTCTTTCCAAAGGAGACCAGTTTTTCAACCATGTTAACCACTATTTTCTCCTGGCCTAGAAGCTGCAGATTGACCACATTCAAATGAGAAAATATGTCCGCCAGAAAAGCAACACTGAATTACCTTGTCTTGCACTATACAGAGATGTTCAGCTGCTGCTATTAATTTGCTCATAAAAGCGTTCCAGCGCTTTCTCTTTGCTCAGCCAATGTTCATCACAGTGGAGTAGGAGGTCATCATGAATCACAAGCTTGTAGAACAGGTGGTGTTGGGTGCTTGAGATACCTCTGACAAAGTTGATTAGCTTCATTGTTTTGTCCATCAACATCCTAAAACTCCCAGCTAAGTCTGGCACACAGGGCACTTTAATGAAGAAGAGCAATGCAGTGCATTCATCTGGGGAGCCACGTCTCTCATCTTGCTCACCAAGACCTGTCTTTATAATGATTTCAGCACAGCAGGCTGCATCAGTGTGCAGATAGATCTATGGGTCAAGTTCATTTTGTTGCATGCAAAGCATGTATTTCGATTGGAAAAAGATGAGTGTGAACAGTATGGGATGAATGAAAGTTGGGGTGCCTCAGAGAAAAAGAAAATCTGGCCCTTGTATGTGGCCCTTGACCCCTGCTATAGACCCATGTTATATTTATCAAACGTTTTAGAGAAAGTAGTTTTTAACCAATTTATTTATTTTTTAAACATCAACAGTCTATTTGAGAAATTTCTAACAAGTGATGTTGGTTTGTGTGATCACAATGTGGTTGTTGATGCTCCCAATACCTCACCTCACCCGTCTGCTTCCACATCCTTAACTCTGCTACTGCCATAAAAGTTTCCACCATTTATAGAATAGCACCCATAAATACATTATCAAAGCTTCTTTGGGCCTTTAATATACAGAGGAGCTAATTTCTCTTTTTTTAATAGCTGTTGCTTATCAGTTCTCAACTCTGTTGCTCCTCTAAAAGCGAGCATCAAAAGCGACAGCCTCTCCTAAATGATTTCACCCAGGGCCATGCAGAGAGACTGCAGGAAGGCAGAGGACAAATGGAAGTGACAAACTACAAGTTTCAGTTGACATATTGAAACACATCTTGGCTAAATAACAGAAGATAGTTAAGAATGCAAGGGCAAAGTACTTTCTGATATGATGAGTTGTCCTAACTCCAGAGTGTTATTCAATGCCGTAACCAGTCACCCTCCCAGCTCTAGTCTGGAATCTTCACCACTTCAATGCAAAGAAACAAACAAAGTATCCTTTTTTAGCTCATTCTTCCATGACCCATGCAAGGCTCAAAAGTTCCAGGTGAGGGGTGGAAAGCCTAGTGAAGGCATTGAAACTGGAACCACCGAGCAGAAGGCTGAACAGGAGGCAGCAGTTATGCAGCAGGCAGAGGCCCCAGTGATGTCACCCAAACAGGAGGTGGTAGAGGAGAGAAAACAGCTGTGGAGCCGGTGGCACCAGCAATGTCTGAGCCGGTAGTAAGAAGCGATACCAGAGGCAGATACCGAAGGCAGAGCCTGAATCAGAGGCCCCTGCTGCCTCAGGCTCACTGGTAGACATTGTGCCAGAGTCATCGGCAGAGGAAGTCCCAGATATGAATCTGACCATACAATTCATACCACATTTTTAATGACTTGTTTTCACTGTAACACAGAAGGGTTAACTGAACATGTTGGCTTAGGAAACCTATAGGTTAGCCTAATACCAGGGAAAAAATGTAAATAAAAATCTTGTCTTGTGCAGCTTCAATGCTATCCTCTTGTATGGGAGTAGTCATTGTAGCACAAGCTTGCTATCCCGGGGTCATGACAGATAGATTGGTCATGAGAGAATTTACTGGACAGCGTGTGTTTTATTTATAGACCACTTAACAAATGGACCACCATGTAAATCCACATAAATCTCATAAATAAATCTGGTCTTCCCAGGTCAGCTTTTCAGCTCATTCTCTAAGGTCGGCACGGCTGCTGCCAATCGGGTTCCCACTCACTGGAAAAGACAAACATACCGTTAAACTGTTGAATCAGTTCCAGGCCGCAGTTGCCCAATTAGCCTTAATTGGCTGCAGCCAGTGTCTGATGCAAGGAGAACCTGCCTGATTCTCTCCCACATCCATCCATATTGTAATGTAAAAAAGCTTCATATTGTTTTAACTGTGCACTAATATTGTCGGGACATATTGTTTTTTAATTAAGTGAAACCAATGAACAACCGATATATATGCCAAATTTTCAGATTACTTAATCTTGGCTAGGATGTGCACTACATTCGGCTTCATATGCAATGTTTGGTATGCATTCCTTGTACATGTTGAGTGAATGGCATGATGCAGATGGCTGTCTGCTGCTATATCTTCAAAGATTTAATTATGAAATTGTCATCTTTAAGGGTTAGGCTAAGGCTAAGCCTTTGTGTATCTTTCAAGCTAGATGTCAAGAAACCATAAAATGATTTATGAAATCAAATGATTTTTTATTCTTTAATGCTGAATTCCAAAGATTGGGTAATTCACTTTGCTTCGTTTGAAGACTATAGATGGGAGGGAAAAAACTGTAGGTTACATATGTAACATAGGCTACCTGAAAATGTGTGCAATGCTTTGCTCTATGGGAAGTCTCCCTGGAAGTCTTTAAAATCACAACTGAATGGCTATTCGGAAGGTAGCATGACCGGTGAAGTCCTGCCCTACCTCTGACCAGTATATGATGTAGTTTACACAATTTAATGGGTCCTTATTCAAGACTTATATGAGACCCATACCGCAGACCTGTAGTGGGCCAGATGCTCATACCAACTTCTGGCTATTGCAATTTAAAAATGAAATTACTTCAGTATTGTAAATGCAATGTACTCATCTTTCACAACATTTCCTTAATATTTTCAAATTCTTATTTGCTTGCTTCCTTCCTCAATACTTTGAATGCCTATGTTTTTAGAATCATAAAAACCCTGGAAAATAAATACAGAGAGCTTTGATATATTTTCTCTGCTTAGGGCATTGGCGTCTCCCTTTCCTCTCCCAACACAATATTGACAATTGAAGTTATCCATTGAAACAGAGAACACCATCAAAACTCTATGAAAACTATTTTCACACATGCATATGATGACTGCTGTGAGTGTTGTGAGGATCAAGAAAGTTGTAATCATAGCACAAAATACCTATACCATATCTGCAGGGCTTTGATTACTTTGTGAAGTGGGATTTCTGGGATTTAAAACTCACTTTCTGGCCGATACTCCCTGTTTGGGAAAGAAAAATTAGTACACGTGTATAATGTAAAAATGAAAACAATGATGTAGATATGCTTATTGATAGTATGATAACTATAACAAGATTTGGAAGTGGCTTTTAGCCATCAATGTAACAGGCAAGTAAAGTTGGACTCAGATACAAACACGGAGGCAGATGGTATGGGAGTACAATACTTTACTGGGGTGTAAAGCACACAACACAGGCAACCGAACTAGGCAAGGCAGAGTCAGGCAAGTCAGGGTAACCGGAATCAGAGGCAAACACACCAGACAGGTATCAGGCAACACAACGTCAGGCAGAACAGAGCTCAGGTCACCGCTAGACCAAGACATGGAAAGCAATGTAAGACATAAGACAATCTGGCAAACAAGAGTGGGGGACAGGCGGGTATATATACACTGCTAGGGACTGATGAGAAATGGAGTGCAGCTGATGCGGGGAGGAGCGAGGTTGATGGATTGCAGAAGTGAGTAGTGGCAGAACACACTGGGAACCCTGGTGGGCATGACAGGGAAGACAGGACCTGAAACAAAACACAACACACAACAGAGAGGAGACTGGGGGGACTGGGAAGTGGATGGAGAGAGAGAAAGGGAGAGAGAGAAAGAAGAACTTGAGGCTGCAGATGGGTCAGGAGGCATGGCAGGCTTGACAGCCTTCCTCATGACTATCAAATCTCGCTGGCATAGCAACTAGGAAACACATGCTGCTTGACTTTACTGAGAACAGGCAGAAAGGAGTGAGCGAGGCTGGTCAGAACATTTAGTACTTGTCATTGGGGACTCAGTACATCTTGAACTCAAAAATGATTTGTTCAAAAAGATTTGGGTATTTTTGCTCACTGCTATTGTGAATTCAGATACTGTAGGTTTGTGTCTGTGTCCCATTCTATAAAGATGAGAACACAAACTATAACTGTCATGGATTTTACAGTGCATGCAAAATGTCGTTTTTTTGCTTTAGGCAATGCAATAATCAAACAATAAATGCATGTGATCAGATAATAGTTAAATAAAATTAGATAAATGTTGCCATGCCATCACCTACAAAAGTGTCTCTAAGCCCACTCTCAATGAAACTTGTGCCTTACATTGATTCTGTAATTTTCCCTTTAATTGTTATGAGGTGCAAACACGTCCCCTGCCTTGTTTGAGCTACCCTCCTGAAATTGAATTCAATAGGAAAAACTATTTCTTCTAAAACTACAACATCCTCCCATTGGGATTTAAAGAAAGACATTTTTATCTCCCACATAATGGAAATTTTAGTTTTTATATCAATTGCTGGGGGCTATATGTTTACTGAAGGATTGTATTACAACTCTCACTAGGCTTGACGTTCATCCCCTGCCTAACCCTAGATGTAAAATTGTGTAAGATGAATACAACAGACACATCCGATAAGAATGCTTTTAACAGAGTGAAGAGACTCAGAATTTGAAGTAGCCCTTTAAATTAGCTTGTCTGTGTCAGGATGAAAAGTCTTAGTGTTAGTGTTGCTGACCTGTGGACACTTTTATGGTTAAGCCAGATGGAGAAATTTGTTCTGCAACTTGTTTGGTTCCCTCAAAACATTTGTTAAGCTGGTGACATCAGTTTTCACAACTGACATACATGGAAACAAAGTCTGAGTCAACTCAGATTTAAATTAATTAACGATTGTATAAAAAGAGCACTTTTTATTGTCTCATTAAAAGTGACCTTGGCAAGTGATTCTCTACGGACAGTAACCTTACTTAACTGTCAGCTGTGTTTTTCTTTTCCTCTGCTAAATCTGATGTGACATCATCATATGCCTGTACCTTCATCCAAGATATCCACCATACACTTGAGGATCACGTCCCTGCTCCTCTGAGTTAGCTTCACTTTTTTGAGTACCATCTGTCATGGATCCTGGCAGCAGTTCTTCCTCATAGCCTGTCTCCCTGTCTCCGCCCACCGACCTAGTATCCCCCTCCTGCTTGTCACCTGTTCCTGCCCAGCCTATCAGAGGAGTCACTCAGTCCCAGCCTCCACACCTGAATGCAATCTGTAATCAGCATTTGGTAGAGACCTGTTCCTGCAATTCCCTGTCAGAATTTTAGCTTGCCTAGATGCAATAGCCTGAGTAGCTGACATGTTACCTGCCAACCTTTTGCCTGCTCCCTACTGATTCTGTCTGCCTGCTCTCAACTCCAGCCTTTTTGCCTGCTCTCGACTCCGGCCTGCTTACTCCCGACTACGTTTTTGGTACCTTAGCCCTGTTGCCTGTTCGGTATTGATCTAGACTGTCTTGACTACGTTTTGGGTCTTACACTAATAAATTGGTGTTGAACTTTGACTAGCGTGTCTGTTCTTCTCTGCGTGTGAGTCCCAGCCTGTTTGCCTGACACCATCAAATGATATATGAAAACCCTGACTGGGGCAGAGACAGAACTAACCAGAGACATGTCCCCTGCCTAACAGCTAGACAGTAGCTTGAAATATGTTTTTATATTAAAGTCCCCCTTTACCATGAAACCGCGGTAAGCAGAATTGTGGAGCTTCCCAGGTGTTGACCCATAGAGAAGTATGCATTTTTAGAACATATTAACTGTTGTAGAAAGAATAACAATTAAATTATAGCCTAACCGTGGTGTTGGCATCTATAATGATGTTTGACAAGCAAGAATTTTGACAGCAATTACCAGCCAGTTTTTCAAAAGGTAAATTATTTCAAGAGAGCAAGAGAAGGAACTGTGAATTGCTGTGTATATTAAAATTATTGCAACAAGACCTCCAACATAACACACAAGGGCCTCTTTAATACAGGCATATCCACCAAGACTAACTGTAGATTGATTATGACAATGATTTCCCAAAGCCTGACATATTCCGTTATACCCACATTCTATATATAGAAATGAACAGCCAGTCTGTCAACTAATGAAGCCCAATCAGTCATTTCCAGCAAGACTTGAGATCTAACAAGGATCACTGTAGTATAGAAGGTGGATAGTTGTGTATTAGAAAAAACAAATGCTCTGTAGTATAGAAGGTGGATAGTTGTGTATTAGAAAAAACAAATGTTCATTCCTGAATGAAGGGACAACAATGCAGCAAAATGACTCTTACTGTCATACTTCAGCCATAATGTAAAATAATGGTGATTGAGAGAAGGCATTTAGAGAGTGGAATCTGCAGTCCACAGGAGAAATGATATTATGGGGTCTCCTCTGGTAGCAACTCTAGGTGAGTGGTTTTCATTGTTCTTAATGAATTCGCTGAGTGGAGGGGGCCAGGCTATGAAAAAAAAGTAAAATATTTGTAAACTTGATCAAATTTTCCCATCTTAAAAGAATGTAATTCATTCATATATTACAGTGACGATCTGTGTTTAGCTTTTTATCTAACTTTTAATGCTTGCTTGCAGACAGTCTCAAACATTTTTAGTGTAGTTTTTGCATGTCTGAGCCCAACTGGTCAAACAGTAATTCATGTGTGAAAATATAATAGCATTAAAATACAACAATGATGCCTCAGTAGTCAGATAAGTTCAGTTTGTCAGCCAGTTTGAAACATTAACCGTGGCAAGTTCTTTTTATTTTTTAAATTTTTTTTGGGCAGATTTCAGGTAAATTATTAATATACAGACTGAACAATGAAGGACCTAAGGTTGAACCTTGTGGTACACCAACATCATTACCAATTGTTTCTGATGTTACATTGTTCACAGGGACACAATAAATCATATCTTGTAGATAGGAAACAGTCCATTTAATTGCATTTGGTGAAAAATTAAATCTCGATAACTTGGCAATCAAGACTTTGTGATTTACTGTATTGAATGCTTTTTTAAGTCAAGAAAGGTAGCCCCTAATACACCTCCTCTGTCCATTTTAGACATGTACTGTCTGTGCATAGCGATCGCTGTCACCGTTGAGAGGATTCATACTAATTACCTACTGTTTTGATTGTAGTGTCTCCTGCACCACCCAGGCTCGTGGTGGAGTGACATGGATTGGTGTGACTGGCATGGATTCTCTTCCTCAATCTGCCCATTTTATGACCTGAGTCCAACTCCTGTTGGATCCCGGACTGGATCAGACACTTGAGTATTCCTCACACTTTGTTCAGATTGTAGACAACAAGGCCCGTGGGTAGAAGTGACTTTAAATAGTTGCCCCCTGGAAGGATTGCATTTTATCCATTTAGCATTTAGACTTTACAATTTTAGGTTTGAGTTTTTTTTACTAGAGAGACACATTTTATTCCTTATTTTATTGTACTATTTATTGGAGTTAGCTACTAGCTATGATGATGCTAGCTAGCAAGTGCCATAGTCATGGTTGAGAACTGCATTTAAAAGGTGGAAAAGTATTGTGACCAACCTCTGGATCAACAACCCCTGACCCACGAAATCATACACACAAACACAAAGTTAATTTTATTCATTCTGAGCCAACTCAGCTCCAAGATAGCCACTAAGTAGATAACAGAGGCTCCCTCCTCAAATACCTCATATGCTATTTCATGGCAAAGAACAAAAATAAATCGTTGGGCAAAGTCCAGCCAATAATAATATGAGGTTTACGCCAACAGGCTAAACGTGTCCATACTGAGCTGGGCCCATTGGGTTGCCAGATTTAGTGTTTGTCAAAACCAGACAATGTGCGTGTGTGTTTGTAGCGGTGTTTGTGCACCTGCACTGTCCTCAGACTTTTTACCATGGCTGTGGTGGCTGCGCAGATAGTTAGTCTCCCAGCATATTTAAGTGCTTTTAATTTTATTGCAGAGGGGAAAGGTGACTGACAAAATCGTGAGTATTTTGAAGCCAATTAGTGTGGAAAACAGCATAAATGTTCAAAAATACACGTTCAAAAAAACACATTATTATTACATTGAATAAATTGAGAAAAATCAAGGCATCCTACCAAGGCAACTGTGACTGAGAACTACTGCCATGTCATAAATTTTATGAAGAGCCATCATTTTTAGAATTATCTGGCTGAGTAATCTTGCTTCAAGAAATCTCTCTCTCTCTCTCTCTCTCTCTCTCTCTCTAATTGTAAACTGTTCATCATTTATTACATTATTAATTAATTACACATTATTTATAGCATTTGCTAATCCTTAGTATTACTAAATAGTAGTATAGTAGTAACTAAGTAGTATAACTAAATGTTATAAGACAAAATAATTGTTCATTATTTGATAGTTAACAATAAAATACCAATTACCAGTAATACAATGTTAACAAATCATTTTAACTGCAATTTAAATGTAAATATCAAGATTAAAAAATTAAAAGCATGACTGTTTATTATGTTTATGATATAGTTGACTTGTGTCAGCACTCACAAGAAGATTCTTCATATCACAATATTTAGAGAAAGCACAGATTCATGATGAAAGTAGCGCTCATTTAAATGATGTCAAGTTGATTGCAAAATATAAATTAGTAATCACCTATCCACTTCCCCTTGTATCTCTCTTCCCTCCTGCTTTGAGTGAGCATAACTTGTCAGCACGCTGTGCAATCAAGTATAGCAGCTTACATAGCAGCTCTGCACTCTGTGACAGATTATGGTCTACTGTTGTATTTTGATGAAAAGAGCTATGCTTAGATTTCTAGTTGATGATATCCTGGAGGGCTCACACAATGGCAATTCAGCATTTTCCCCTGAGTGATTCCTTTTTTATCTCAGCAGAAACAGGACAGCTATATGTACAACCTCATTAGAGTCATTGCCTATAAAGTGGTATGTAAATTGTTCCTATTCACAGCACATCTAATGACTCTGAACAAAAGAAGTGACTCTTAGGACATTAAGGAGTTCACAAGGTTGTCTTCTACAGTTTCCCTGATAGGTGCAATGCAGAATCTTTCTTTGTAGGTTCTAGGAGAAACCCATGTTTGTTCTGAGCATGAGAAGAAAATGAATGAAGAACAAATATGTATTCCATGCAAATCTGAAAACAATCAATTTTGAAGGCCACTATTGTAACTAATGACACTGACTGATTCTAAACTCGTATATAAAATGTAATTCTTAGCATAACCCTTTTCTAGTAAATGATGGGAGTGGTTTAGTGCATCAGGACAATTCAGATGATATGAGTTCAGGCATTTGTAACATATATGTACAGACGGGTGACAAATTAAAGGAAAGACCAAAATAAACGTAATTCAATGAAGAACAGAGAATTTCCCCCAAACATTCACAGATGTATTACAATATAAAAAACAAAGACCGTTCGAATAGTTGGAAGATTAAAATACAACATTAATAATTATTACTAAAAGAGTTGGATGAATACAGTTTTTCCAGGGTAGTTTGTCACACAGATAGACCTAGAGTGGAAGAGCAAACATTACAACATATTGTACCCTGTGCTCAGTGGTAGACATTGTAATGTGAAGAATACCCTTACCGCATCTACACAATACAATGGAGGTACAATGATGCCAGGGTAGGAGAGAAACGCCACTCTAAATCAAATGCCAACTACCTTGCCAAAGGGAGGAGTCATGCACAGCCAGAGAGTGTAGCTCTCCCTACAGCTTATATACCCCAAGTAGTAATTGGGAAAACCTGGCAATGGGAGTGGCTATGGGTAAGCTAACCTTATGGTTGTGCCATTTCAGCCGGCTAAATACACACTGTGTATTTTGCGCAAAGTGCTTACATGGCTCTACATGTTTGATTGTAGATGCTCACCCATTCCAATGTGCAGAACCAACTGCACCGATCAGCCACAACATTAAAACCACTGACAAATTAAGTGAATAACATTGATTATCTCGTTACAATGGCACCTGTCAAGGGTGGGATATATTGGGAAGCAAGTGAACAGTCAGTTCTTGAAGTTGATGTGTTGGAAGCAGGAAAAATGGGCAAGCGTAAGGATCTGAGCGACTTTGACAAGGGCCAAATTGTGATGGCTAGATGACTGGGTCAGAGCATCTCCAAAACGGCAGGTCTTGTGGGGTGTTCCCGGTATGCAGCGGTTAGTACCTACCTATCGTGGTCCAAGGAAGGACAACCGGTGAACCTGCGACAAGGTCATGGACGCCCAAGGCTCACTGATGCACGTGGGGAGCGAAGGCTAGCCCGTCTGGTCCGATCCCACAGAAGAGCTACTGTAGCACAAATTGCTGAAGAAGTTAATGCTGGATATGATAGAAAGGTGTCAGAACACAGTGCATCGCAGCTTGCTGCGTATGGGGCTGCGTAGCC
>OOFE01045028.1:0-22020 GCA_900323365.1 Monocentris japonica | reverse complement strand
CAGTATTTCTACTGCAGGGTTCCTATTGGCTATGAGTGGTTGAAGCCTCTACACAGTCTATAGCTGGACTTCCATCCAGGTTTTTTTTTTTTTAGAATTAGAAAGGCTAATTGGAAATGTCAATTTTTTTTATCAAAAAAATAATAATATTGTAAAAGTTTTTGTGTGATAAACAGTGAAATGCAGTTGCAGCCAAATGTTTACAGCCAAAGTGCTGATGATCATGTTTATTTTATTTGTTTTATTGTTTTTAATGTCACAGCACAGTAATTCAGTGTTTCAAAGGACAGCTGTCTATTGCAAGCCTGTGATGTTGCTGAAATGAAACTACTACTGCTAAATGTTGTCTGTAAAATATCTGTTCACCACAACCTCCCAGAAATATCATGCCTGCTGTCTCTCCATGTATACATTTTGGGGCCAAACTGATCATGTTCATGTTTGAAAGTGACCCATAGCCAACTGAGTATGAACAAATGATGTCATATTTACTACAGTCCATCATGGAAGCCAGTGAAATTGTGGTCCAGGAGATAATTTCAAGTGTGATACTTTGCCGTCTCTCCACTGACTTCCATCACTGTTGCTGTCCCCAATCTTCTCCCGGTCGAGTTATGGTGACAGTGATCTGTGCCATGGAGAATGACGTAATCAATTCACATCAATTCTGATCTGACCGGTCTGATTGGGGTCGCACTGTATCGGATCTAGGATGTGGCCCAAAGCAGAATTCAAAAGATCAGATTGCATGTGTTTTGTTGTTTTCTCTCTCACTGCACTAAAAAAAATTAGATCTGTGTTAGAATATCATGGGTTGTCCATCTAACAACCGGCTAACAAGCAGTTCTAGCCGGTTGTTAGATGGTGTATTGGAATAGTGCCAAAAGCATTTTTTGTTTTTGTCTTCAGATGAAAGCATAAAATATGACCAACACTAGCTGGGGATACTTGGAGGATACTTGGAAGCAATGTGTCATGCTGTTTTTCTGATATGCCACAGATATTGGTGTATTTTCTTATATGTTTTGTTTGATTGTTTGCTCCTTTATCGGTAGATAAAGTCCCTTTATCTAAAGTCCCTTTATCTACCGAAACTTCCAAACCCACTTTCTAGGGACAAAGCGGAGCTATGACTGATGACTGACAAGATACTATTATTTAGTCAATGTGATAAAATATTAGATGTAGGTCACCAAACTATCACTATCTTTTGATATACATGGCTTCTAGGTTAATTTGCTTGATAATGATAAAAACTCCAATATCAAATCTGGTCTCACTAAGGCTAAGTGATGGCACGTCCCACACCTTGCAGTACCCAGGTGGTGCCCACGCTTTAAAAGATGAAGTCCTCAAAAAATATTCCAATCTATGTTGCACACATCATTTCTGCTCTCAGGCAAACAAAAACATTAGATGCAATAAAGTGGGACACTGGGGCGTGCAAATAAGTACAACACCAATGAAACCAGCAGGCCTCACTGATGCAGCCTTCTGGAAACAGCTACAGTGATTCACTAAATCTGCAGGAGGGGGTTTAAAGCTCCAGGGATTTCTTAGAGCGCAACAGCAGGCGCCCAAATTAGTCCTTTTTTCTGTTTTACTAGCAGACTAATTAAGCAGCAACAGGACTCAAGTATTTTGCATGCACACACACACACACACACGCAGCGCCACAGTTGTTAGTCTCCAACTGTGTTTGAGTAGAAGATAACGTGGCATGGATGAATTACACCCATCTAAGGATGGGATTGCCCGTCACGGCGTCACTTCGACGCTCACAGCACCAAAGATGGAGACAACATAAAAAGAAAACAAGGAACTCACAGATTACTTCTTTAACGAACTGTGTGGAGGTTGGCTTGTTTGTTTTTTGTTGTTAAGCCAGAGGGAAAGGAATCTAAACTACATTAGAGGAACTGTGATGAGATATATTGCACATGCTGTCTAACGTTGACTAGCAAGATGTTTGTCTCTCTTTTTTTTCTGCTGAAGCCTTGAATCCTTAACTCCGAGTCCGGTCAGACTATACTCTGCTGGGGCTAATTTCCTGTGTTTCCGTCACGTGAAATGAATCCTTAACTGTTGTTTCCCAACGAAGGCTGAAGCGGGGTTCGATTTCAGGGCTGAAGTAAGCCATGTTTCACCTCTTAGTTTCCATGCACGTTTCAGTTCAGCATGCTGTACTTTTATGGGCGCTGTAAACCAGAGGGTCAGGTGATAAAAGTTTGTTGCTTTGGTGGATTGAGAGGACAACCAAGCGCTCAGCTAGGTTTCTGTGAGTTAATACGCCAGCATGTAAGTAAATAAGTAGGTCAGTAATGAGAAAAGGCAAGCTACACTGGCTGCAACTGGACTCAAAAGCCACAGCCACGGTGCTAGGCATGCATACTAGGTAACTAAAATAAACAAATGATGATTCCAATTTCTGTCTTTCATGAAGATAAAGCGACAGAAACCATGGAGGACACGAAACAAATGATTCGCCTGGAGAATTTAGTCAAATAGTAATAGGATATAGCAAAGAAAAAGTAGAATAAAAGTAAGAATTTAAACATTATGCAACCGACAATCACACATCTAGGAAAGAAAGCACAAGAAAGCATGTCAGTCATTAGGTAAGAAGGCAAATAAGTACATGAGTAAATGAGCAAGTAAGAAAATAAGTCTGCAGTTGATTAAGTCAGTCTTCAAGAAATTAGGGAATCGTTGAATATGTTTGATATGCAGTATATAATAGATGGTAAACACACATTGTTGTATAGTGATGCAGCAAGTTGAGAGCAACTGAGCTGATCCCATTCATTTAAATTCCCCCAGCATTCCTACAGGAAATACTCCATTACCCCATCCGGGAGAGAGCAGGTGCTTTTATCTCTTGCGCGCACACACACACACACACGCAGAGTCAAATCACCATCTCCCAGCAAGAGCCCCACTTTGATGTCTGCCACATCAGAGAAGAGCAAAGGGTTAGAAATCAAACAAGCCCCCACTGCCACCATCGCTTTATATGGACATTCCTCTGCTAGGTTACAGCTGGCTGTCAGGAAAGCTCCACAGTAACCGCCCAACCCCAACCGCCCACACCACCAAGCACAGCGCCCTCTTCCTGTTTTGTGCTGTAAAACAATCCAGCAGATTTCCCTGCCAAATCTGACCCAGGTGGCACATAGTGTAAAATGCAGTGTAGAGGCTGCCAGTCTTCTTGGTTATGATAAATGTTAGTTCGGCTAATGTCTCAAAATCAGGAGATTTTCACTTGCCCCAGCAACATTTTACTGGCCCTGCTGCAAAAATGAAAAATAGCTATTTTTGAGCTGTATTTCCACATAAGGCCATGCAAATTTAATTCACTGTTTAACGGATACCCTGTGCCACTTTTTCTAAAACAAAACCTAAAATGTTGTTTAATGCCGTCCTAGAATAAATCCCTACACTGGCTTCAAACATTCTGTCCGCTACAGACTCGCTACACCTGGGGCTGTGACAGACAGAGACACAGGCAGGAGGAGGAGAGGTCACGGACCGGCAGGCTGCTTTATTTGTATCACAACAACATAAGATGACCCGAAAATCGCCGGGAATCCAGCGACGTATCGACGTGCAACCAATGACAATGCTGCAACGAAACAGCACTGGCCTGAGCGGGGAAGTGACAGATCAATCAACTGTCTCGAATGTCTCTCATACTGGCCCTGGGCCATCAGGCCATCGGGCTCTGAAAATGAATGTGGTGATGATTTATTGATGCTAACATGTTACATGTAGCACCAAGGAACAGACTAAGGAAACTTTACAAATGCCTCCAGTGAAATAGTTAATAAGTGGATTATGTTCTTGAAAAGGGATAAAACAAAAAATGATTTCTTAAAAAATATTAGTGTATGATTGGTCTATTGAGGTGACTATTTTGGATGGAATATTATATAGAATTCATGCATTTTGGAGGAACTGCAAAGATGCGACAGATTTTTTTTTGCATTGCATTCCACAACTTCTATTGTGGAATGCAAAACTCTTTAACCATTTGCATTACCTGGCGGTCTGGCTACGCTACAGCGACACAGAAAAGTATGTTGTAAAAGACCACGGCCAGGCAACAAACTGCTGTAGGCAGGCTTGGCCAACATTTATACAACTCTCTTTCTCCAGTCATCCCCTGTATAATGAATTTATCCTTCTGGCATGCAACACAAACAAACTGCCACTACTAAACAAGCAAAGGGACATTCCTTCACTGCAGCTGGTCCAGACCGCCAGAGCTACTTGCAAGCCATCGTATGTTGTTGTCTATTGTTGGTAGTAGTGTGTTTATTGTACTGTCCCGTATCGCCACTGTGGCAAGCCTATTCCCTCAGAGTCATTTCAGTTTCAACAGAAATCAGGCCTGTTACGGGTTTGAGCAGGGAGCACAAACAGAATCACTGTCACATTAGCTACAGTATGTTTCCATTCAGCTGTCAAGCGAACCTTTGGATATATCGCAAAGAAAAATCAATTGGGTAGACTTCCAGAGAATAAATAGACTTTCTGGATTTCAAAAATACACATCCATAAGAAACATGGACAGAGTCTTTCAAGAACAAATGCCCAAAGATGAAAACGACAATGTACGTCATCGTACAACCACGATGGGCATGTAGTAGCTGTAGCATGTCTTGCTGTCTTCATTATTATAGAACCACCAGTTTGGTTTTATGTTTGTTTTCACACTGCGACTCCGCTCAGTGTGGTCTTGTTTCCCCAAGCCAACAAGACGAGATGCCAGTAATGAAAATGCACTAAAGGTGGAGAGCATGGAGGCTACAGTCCATTAGGGATGGTGATCATTTGGGGAAATTACCAGCAGAGGGGTACTGGATTTCTAAATTTGAGGCTTTGGCATATCCGGGTTTAAATGAGGAAATTGATTTCACGCCGTTTTTTTATGAATTAACTTGCTGAATTTGATGTGAATTTGATGTAATTAATACATGCCATACATGCAGCGCCGTTTATGCTGCTTTTAACTTCATCCTCCTCTTCAAGTGTGGCTGAAGTCAGCCTCGTATGGCTGCTTTTCTATTAAGGCAACATGACTTTCTTATTGATATTGTAAACTTGTACACTGGTTATGTCTCATGTTTTCTCAGTATGTATTGCATATATCCTCCATACTTTTATAATCCTTCATTTCTTTTCATACTGCATGTATTTAATGTTTTTGGTGGGTTATCATACATATTTCTCAGTAACTTTGTCTTTGGCTCAGTGTGTTCTACTGCTGTTATTGTGCATACATGTTGCAATTCACATATATTTATATTTTTCATCTACTTGCATTATATGCATTATAGAGTTGTAACTGTTGCATTATGTTTAATACCTTCCATTTGCTCTATTCTTATTGATATTCTATGCTTTTGCTGTATCCTATTACTATTTGCTGCTACAGCGACCCAATTTTTCATTTTTTCAGTTTTTAAAGTATTTAAGTATTTAAAGCCGGTTAGTGCTGAAACAAGTTAAGCTGAACTCCGGTCCTTTCCTTGTCATCTACTTGAAATGAAGCAATGGCAGCCTTTTGATGGGATTTTCAAATAAAGCAGGTTGTTCGCTCTCGGATTTCAAGATCCTGTAATTTCATTCATTCACCCTGGAAGACTCTCAGGTCTGCAGTTTTACAAAAAGACTCTTTCTTCTTTGTTTCCTTCCCTCCTTCCTGCCTCTGGCGCTCCCTCAAAGTCAAGTAGGATGTCGGTCAGGTTTTGTCTGGGTGAAGGTGACTGGTCTCTCGCTCTCTCTCACACACACACACACACACACACACACACAAACAAATGCAAACACACTGTAGTGGCAGATCTAGGCGTTTTAGATATCTGACTTTGTGTTATTAGAGGGCTGTGGAAACAGTTGCCATCAAAGTCAGAGAGTTGGTGTGTGTCCACTGTAAATAGAAGTTGAGATGGAGCACACACACAGATACACATTTAGGTAGATGTTTTTTTTTAGAGAGATCCAGTTGTTTTTGATCCTTCTTCAAATGAAACATCGACCAGTTATTTTAGATTTACATTTTATATTTTATACACTGAAGTTGTTTCAGCCACTTCACTGAGGAGAGGAAGGTAGTTTACACTGCGGCATCAGGTGTTAAAAAAGATTGCCAATACAAATTGGCTATTGTAGTAAAATAAGCCTCAGTGAAAGTGCACCTCAGTTAGATCCCACTCATCTGTTCGTCCCTTAAGTCAAACATGATCAATCATTGTCAGTGATCAGTCAGTGAAGCATGAAACATGATTGCTTGCCCACTCACCATGTAATTGCATCTTAACAAGGATTAAGCATAATTTCTCAGCCTTGTTCCAGTTAGATGGACTAGATGCTACAATAACAGAACAACAACAATAGATCTGTGTTCGGATTTGAGGATTGGACAAGTGACTATAATTGAAACGAAACAGCAGTGAGCAAGCTAGCGCCTTCACTATCGCTACAGAAAGCTATGGGTAGTGAAGTCTTCAAAAATACAAACAGTTACCTCTCGCAGTCACTGGGGGCCGCCAACGTCTAAATTACAGAAAGTTACATAGTGCAGCTTTAAGCTACCACAGGTCAAGTATATGTTACTGCCTTTGTTAGAATGTTTATAGACTTGACATTTCCTTCGTCATGTTATTACAAGTTCACTCTTTTCATTGTAGTAGTATAGTAGTATAGCTTCCTTAAAGGGAAATTGCAACAATTCAATAATCATTGTAAAACAGTGTTGAACACTATTGCATTGCAAATTGAGTAGTTTTAAAGCACAATGTTTTATCTACACAAACATTATGGTTTCTGTATCCAATTTTACATTCATTACATACATTCCGGTTAGGGCACTGTTAAGTAAGCAGTAGTATTCCAGTTAAATGGAAGATTAAGCTATGAGTGAGGTACATTGACACTCTACTAGCCACTACTAGCTACTAGCCATGTAATGTTAGCTATTGGGCAAATCAGATGTGTTGGCAATACAGTGATGGTTAGCTGACCAGACACTATGGTTAGCTAGCTAACTAACAACCAATTATCCAAACACTAAATCAATCAGATGTACTGAAAAGATCAGTTCCCAGTCAAAAACGTCACAGACATTAATCATATCTATGTTATTCTAAGTTAAGAAACGCAATCAACTGCTCTCAGCTGTTGTTGCCAAGAGCTGCGGCCCTCCAACATGGCTGTCAGAGTGATGAGTTATGTCAGCTAAAAGCCCTCTATATTCCAGTGAGAGACCCAATTTCCCTCCCAGGGGTCATCAAAGTTTCATCTTCTATTATCTCATTTTTTATTTATTTAGTTTTATTCTTAGATGCGGAGACAGTAAGAAATGGTGCTGACTATAGGTCCCTAGAGCAGCCAGTCTCCTACTGAGGCATGTGCACTAAAAAAACAAAAAAGTAAATATTCCCCCAAAGTGAAATGTCTCTTTTAAGGTGGTATTTCCAGCTCAGGCATCCAATAAGTCTGTTTGTCATGGCAGAGACCATTGGGGCTAAATGAAGCTGCTAGTCATTTCACAACCCTTCCCTTGGTAACACACGCACACACAAACACACACATCCTATTAAGTAACTTTATTAAAAAGCCTGTGAAAGAGCTAAACGGGGAGATTAGTAACCATGGGTGCAGGGCCAGAAGGCAGAGCACTGCAGGACGTTTGACTTGTGCAACATCCTTAACAAGACACAGGGACGAATGATGAAACGCCTGTAATTTAGCGGGAAGGAGAAGGTCCACAATGAGAAACCCGACAATTGATACACCCGTCTCTCTCTCCTCCCCGTTGGTAGAAAGAAAAATGCACGTAAAGCTGCGATCACATTCAAATACACTGATCAGGTCTGTATGTCACTATACTCATTTTAAATAAAGTAATGTTAGGATGAACGTCGATAGAATGTGTTCTGTTTTTGAGGCTGTGGTACATCGTGACATTGGAGGAAACCGTGCAAATGTCTCAGAGTTGAGGGGAAGGTCTTGGGATTTACTCCGTCACTCCATGCAGCCCTTTTTTACTGCAGCCCGAGTACAATTTAATGCACTGTTTCATGGGTACATGACACACACGCACACGTGCGCAGTATAACATGGACCAGATGATAGTGTCACAGCTCACACTGGAAATCTACCGCCTGGTTGCCTGAGAAAATGCATGCACACCACACACACACACACACACACACACACTCAGCAGATAAAGAGATAGATGAAGGCACCGTGTTGTCTTTGACTTTGCCCACAGAGGAATTCAGCTCTGATAATCCTCCCTCTGTCTTTTCTTTCTGCCCTGACCATGACATTGTCCAGCTGGCCTGTCTGCCCCACTGTGTGTGTGTTACCATACAACACACACACACTCCACCTACCATACAAACACACACACACATACTGGTACTACATACATATTAAGAGTAGTTGTCATATTTTAAGTTTATACAGGCATACAATATTACAGATGTACTTTAACATAACAAAATAATCCAGAATAAAACCAAACACTGCCAGGCACTCTGGTGCACTGGTCAGTGTTCATCTCTAGTCCAGAAACTGTGGCATAAATACCACTGTTGTCGAATGAAAACCAAACACTTTTGGTGATTTTCATGTTTTAACTTCAGCTGAAGGATTGCATGCTCCTGGGTTGAGAGAATTATCCAACCCTTGGGCTTACATAACCCTTTCCAAAACCCATTGGATAAACTCAAAAACATTTGCAGCAGTGTCAGTTGCGTGGCTCTCCTTATCTAATACTGTTTTCATATTTTTTTGGGAGTAATTCCATCACAAAACTCTCTCTCTTTAACAACAATCAATTATACAGTAACTAGACCAACAGACAGAGGCAGATGGAGCAGTGTTAGTGTCTTTCTCTGACTTTGAAGGACAAGGAGAGAGAGAGAGAGAGAGATATCCACGGTGGCTGATAACGGACCGTTTTGCTGTCCTCATCTCAGACAGAAAACCAAACAGTCCAGCATCTGTTTGCTGTCAGAACTCCAAACCCAGCCTCCATGTTTCTTGTCTTAGCGTCTCTTCATGTCTCTGTCTCAACGGTCCGCTTTCCACCTGGCATTAAAATGCATCTCTGGTATAAACATCAAAAATCCGCTGATGTCACGTCCTCTCCTAATATTTCTGTACTTAAAAATTGCCAGCAAACGCCTCGTCTCACTTGTTCCCCATCCACCAATATCCTGACAATCCAATCTTTGACAAGTGTGTTACTGTCTGATTGGAGCGATCAGATCTTCAATGCATCTTGAGTGAATTTACACCTGAATTTTATTGCATTTTTGCACCCTCCCATTACATTCTGATCACTCAGGATGCAGGTTATTATAGCTGGAAAGGAGATCAATCAGGGATGTAGTGGAGGGTGAACGCATCTAGACAGTGAAGATGAGAGAGATTAGATGACATGGGCCAGAGTTGACGTCACGGTTACATGGTAAACACCTTAGTGATGAGCCACCAGCATGCCCCATCAAGTCCCTTTTAATTCCATCAGTCAAGTGACCTTATAATCCATCATACAATGGCAATTTTAAGCCAAGCCATCTCATTGGTCACAGATGCTTTCCCACCGCACTGCATCCGGGTTAGTCGTGCTTCGTCACAAATTGAATTAGTTGCTATGCTAAATTTCAACTGGAGAGGTAGACAGCAATCAGGTAAAGTCAAGTTTATTTGTAAAGCCCTTAATCAGTTACAGTCTCAATCAGTATTGCTTTGTTCTGTTTTTGACTCTTTGAGGAAAGCGTTTCAAACAATGCATGTGTTAGTGATGGTGTATAAAAGCCATAATACCTGAGAGCTTCTCAAAGTGGGGTCTGAGGACCTTCAGGTATCCTTGAGGGGTTTCCAAGGGATCCCCCAGCAAAATGAGGAATAGTGATTTTTTTTGTTTTTTTAGCTTTCAGACGCAGCAGTGGGTAATCGCAAAGTGCTCCTGTAGGGAGAAAGCTCCTCACACAGCTGCACATCATTTCGCACATCGTACATTGCCATATGCTGCTTTCAAGTGATCTTAGGAAGTCATAAATTTGACTTTCAAGTGCTTCTGGTCAGAAATAATAAAAAAAAAAAAAAAAAATAGACCCAATAAACGGGATGAAGGTGCCTGGGAGTCGACGATCCGGGATTACAAGCAGCATACACGTGTGGATTTTTTTCCTTATCATACATGGAAATCAAGTGCCAAAAACATTTGAAGTTTTGTGTCCCCACAATTTGAGATGCGCGGATTTGTACTTGTGAGTATGTGCAAATTTATTTTGCTGTGCACAAAACCTCATTCACATTTGTGACTCACTAAAAACATTTATAAGTTGTATTGGCATCATATTCACTCCATAGCCGCGGCACAGGCAGGATGACAAGAGTTTCACGGGCCGACAGGCTGTTTCATGTTTAATAGACATAAAACCCAACCCACTAGCTTGATTCTCTCCTGCATCCAGCCCACGCCTCAACCACACACCCCACTCAACGAACACCCCCACCTCGCTGTCGCTGAAAGTGAATAGCAACTAGCTAATCTGCTGCTCCATGCGACAGTACTGCAAGAATGAGGTTTCACTCTCACCACTATTATCTTTCCACATACAGTGTATACAGCTCTGCAATTCAATACTAACTTAAGTCTTTCCATATGGGACAAAATCATATCAAATGGGTTCTCCCAACTATCGCTGCTTTGGTGATAAAGTAGTGATGTATGAGGCACAGTTGATTATACCAACAGTGAGAGTGAAGGAGGCTTTCAGCTGTTCTAAAAGAAGCACTATACTGTGGATTGTCTCACAGTAATTGTCCTTTCATATGGAGATACAGATCACAGTGTATTTCTCTCTCTTTGATGGTCTGGAAAAAAAATGTCGACGTCAAAAAACCTGTTTCATGTGAGCTCAAAAACAACTACAACGGTGTGAATCAATTGCAAATGCGAGTATAAAAGAGAGATCTGCAGCCTGTACCGTTAACGCGGGATCCAGTCACATTACATCCTGCAGCCCAGCTGTTGGCTATCTCAGCCAAGGTCCAAGCCAGCACACATGATAGATAGATGAGATGAAGTGTCCGCTTCTCCCCGCTGGAGAATTCAAATACCATGAAGCTGTGAATTAGGGAATACAACTAGTCTGGTTTGAATATCGCTGCCATCACACCATGAACACTGTGTGTGTGTATAAAGGAGAGAGGAAAGAATAGGGGAAAAAGGGAAGAGAAAAGAAAAGAGATGACTTTCCCGTCCTGCAGAGCTGAGCTACGAGAGGATCTAAATGGATTTGTCAGGCTTATGGCTCATCTTTCACCCACTTTCTCATCACCCTCTGCCTGAAATCACAAAACACACACCTTAAAAACTGCTCCTCTTTCTAGCCATCACTCAACAACTGCATGACATTATGAGGGGGTGATGACTGAAGGAGAAGTGGTCCTCCCTGCTCTATCGTGTTTAAAGCCCCGGGACAGTGGATTTGAATAGCCTTTATTTTCCTCTGGGTGTTTCCCAGGATGAGAGAGAAAGCTAAGCAGGTACTGGCCTTAAATCAACTCCCCCTTCTTATTCTCTCTCTCGCTCTCTCTCTTTAATTGACCCTCTTGTGGCCGTCCATCCATCTGCTGTTGGTTTTGCGGTTCTTAGCTTTTGTCCCCTCTCCTCCTCCTCCAAACCTCCAGCCCATCAGGTTCTGGTTAATTGCCATTAGGTCTTATGTGTGTGTGCGTTCCTACGAAAACACACTGCCTTTGACAGACCATCATTTAGCAATTACAAACTCTCTGTAGTGGAGAGATCTCGGCTTATTTAGTTTTTCAGATCATTAGGAGTAACCCTAACACACATAATGAGTGGGAATGTCAATGGTTTGTGTGGCTTTGCGCTGTTTTTCTTGCACTGAAGTCATTTCAAGTGTTTCTTGGCCGTGACGCTAGCACATGTATGCCCGCACACACACTTTGATCACTTAGATACATAGAAACACAGTAACACACGCAGAGAATTTAATATTTGACTCTTAGGGATATCGGTATGTTGGAGGGAATTGTCTATTTCCTCCTATTTCCCAGGTATTGCCCTCAAAAGGGCAAATTTGGGAAATTTGAGGCAGCAGCCATTCTTTTTTCCTGACCACATGGTCCTCTGCTGTCCGGCAGAGTAGGATGCCGTCATGGCGTAGCGCTGAGGATTCCGTTTCAAAATATCTCCCAGGCTATCCAGCCGTTACCGCGCAACATGTCCTCAACAGAACATGAAACTGAAGGACTTTTTCTCATTAGGCACAGTCGAGCAAAGACAAAAGAGAAATGGCCCTTTATGCCGGAGCCAAAAACAAGACAAGAAAGGGTCACCGCCAATATGTTAACTGTCAACAAATGTGATGTTGCAGCTAAATATACTCTCTCTCTTGTCCTAATATTCTCCTCCCAGTGCAAATTCTCTGTACTATATGCAACATGGTGTTTGTTTCTTCTATATATTTTTTATCATCCCCCCAAAAAAAAATCCTCTGCACAAATATGTACTGAGCGCACTTTTGAGTGTCTTTTTTTCTTAGCATACTTTTTAGGTCAGGCAGAAATTAAGCTATGACTCACCAAGACTACGGCAACAACATCACGGGTGTCAGTTGGGTATTGCATGGCACCTCACCAAAGCGAATCCAAAGTTGGTTTTGTTCCATTATAATGAAGTAAAACTTGCCAGAAATGTATTGGAAGCCAGATCTACAAAATAAATTCACATCTGGGGAGCATTCAGGACCAGCAAACAGTGACAGGAGGAGGCCATGTTCAATGTTGACGTTAAAAGGTTCATGTTAAAACCACTTTGGAAAGTGTTTTAATATCAGTTTGACTGATATCAGAAAGATATTTACGTCCCGATTTCATGAAATAATGTGGGTAACAGCATTGACTACGGATGTCGCCTCAACTTTTCATTTTGCCGCTGTATGTACACCAGTTTTCAACATTGGTGCAGGCCGCTATCTCACCATCTGTTCAACATCAAAATGTTTACTGGATCTATGCTGATAGTTTGGTGACCTTCGTCTAATAATTTATCACATTGACCCAATAATAATATGTGGTCAGTCATCAGTCATCGCTCCACTTTTGCCCTCTCTCTCTTTCCTTCCCCAGTCTCTCGTTCCCAGGTTTCTTCCGAACGGCAGGAGGTGCTGATGGAGAATGTGACCCGGATGTCGGAGCACTCCCGGCTGCTCCAGCAGACCCTGGGCGAGGCGTCAACGCAGGCTGACCTGCTGGAGAACATCTGGAAGCTGGAGAACCTTTTCCAGAACCACAGCGACTGGCTGCAGAGGCTGGAGATCCTCATCAAGGTACAGCACTGGCACATACAGTCAAAGGTGGGGAAAAAGTCCTCAGGGAAATGGGGTCCAAGGCTAGAAACGGTTCCAGGACCGGAGTAGAGTTTGGTGGCGATACATTATTTGCTAACAGTAACATGTCAGCAATCAATCGGGTCAATCAAAAAAATAGGCCCTTACTTTTGTCATCACTCCCTCCAAATATCAGATTGAAATTTGAATTGTCCAAAAACTCATGGAGCAAAATGGTAGAAAACTTTGCCTTTCCTAAGGTGAAGCATTCCCTCTACTTGGCGAAAGGATGGCAAAAATAATGTGGCCAATGGTAAATTCTGCGAAGGGTACAAAAGGATCTTGCAAATAACATCATCTCGCAAATCCCCCCTGCGTAAACAGCATCTCAACACCAAGCTTGTGGCAAAAGACAAATCGGGCTTGAAAGGACGAGCAGAAAGCTGCCAACAGCAGTTACAGGCTACAGCAAAGAATTTCCCAAGTGCCAAAATGTCTGTGGACGTGTGTGAAACTCATCAGAATTTTAAGCGCTTACATTTCTTTCCTCTGACTGTGCTGCTGTTTGCCTGCCTGCTTTGCTGAGCTGCTTGGTTACCCTGGTCATTCACATAAAAACACATACAAGTGAGGTAACTGAGTATCCTGATGCAATCGTCCACTTTTGGAGGTGTAACAGAAAGTAATGTATTAAGGGGAATAAGACGTAATTAATTCAAGTACAATAACTCTTAATAAATCAAATTAATAACAAGGAATGACTAATGAGTACTTTATTGCTTTTTTTAGAGTAGCAAGCCCAATACTGGATCTGAAGTATAACGAGACTGCACAGTGCCATTCATTGACTTAGAAGAAGTGATATAGAAGTGATATAGTTAGTTTCCAAATGAACTGTCCCTCCTTATGGTGTTTTTTTGCTGTTGGTGGTGATGCTGATGATGATGGTGGTGTTGAGGTTAAGGATGTTGACAGTGACCGCAACGGTGATAGTAAGGATAACGAAGGATAATGGCTGGCATAGTGTAGATGACATTAATGATAATGAGACAGTAATGATCATGACAACTGCAACAATTGGTGTTTTTTTTTATTTAAACTTTATGTATCCAGGGAAAGATTGATTGAGCATGAATTCTCTTCCAGCAACTCCCTGCTTCACATTCATACAGTTACACCCATTCATACTGGGAGCTGACCAGTACAACCACAGTCTTCTACTGTCAGCAACTGAGCAGCTCCACCGGAGCAGTGCTTTGCTCAAGAGTAATGATGTAATGATCATGAACGTTGATGATAGCAGTGGAGCTGTTGGTAAAGCTAAGCTCTAACCCCCAGGGCCTGGAGGCGGAGCTGAGGAGCATCCAGACCCTCTCTCTTCAGTCGGAGGGCTACCTGGTGCAGCTAGACGACAAGCTGGCCTCTCTGAGCAGCTCCACCAGCAGGAACCTGACAGGCTTTGGTGTGGAGCTGGCCCGAGCCTCCACCTGGCTCCGCAACCAGGACCACCTGCTCAGGTACACACAAACAACCTCCTATCCCAAGAGCTTTAAGAATGAAACTGAATGATTCCCATGGGGAAAATGGGTTATTGCAGTGGCAGATGGTAATAGGAACTGTACATTAAAATACTCAAACTTACTGAAACTTTGATGCATGTATGCCCACAAGATTAAGTCCCATTCTGTTTCTGTTCTATCCCAGGGAAACCTCAGGACAGGTGAGCGGGTTGAGAGAGACGCTGGAGGAGGTTAATTGGACGGTAGGAGCCGTCAATCACACCTTCAGCAGTGACATCAGTGTTCACCATTTGAAGATACAGGATCTGCAGGTCAGGGGTTGTTCAGAGTTCACAGCTGCCATGAACCCTTTTATTACCCACCACATATTCACTATGTTTACATTTTGGTTATAAAATTGAGTGTCTTTAACCCAACGGCCATCTCTTATCAACCACGTCTGGCATCGTCATGGGAGTCCATTGGAGAACTGGTTGTGTGCAAATAATAGCTTAATATATAACAATCAGGAAAGACAAACAGAATTACCTGAAAATAAATGTTGCGGTGTGAGTGTTGGTCAGTTGAGTACATTTAGGGTAAATGATGCATCTCTCCACTTCATTTTCCAAATTACACTGATTGTCCAAGTGGGGCGCTACAATTACACAGGGACATAATCATTTTTGGTTGGCCATGAGGGGGTCTGCATTATTTGTGGGGGACAAGATGTTCACTCTTGCCTTGTATTATTATTGCTACTGTACAATTGCATAACACTGGTGAACTACTGCTTACACACTGACACTGTCGCTACCTATATGCCATGCTCCTCAGATCCAGATCAGCAACATCACAGAGGACACCACCAGCCTGTGGGTGACCCACGTCCACACAGAGGCCCAGATGAGGAACGAGATGGAGATCCTCAACACAATCACTGAGGACCTCCGCCTCAAGGACTGGGAGCACTCCATGACTTTGAAGAACCTCACCATACTAGAAGGTCATCCATCGTTTTTTCAATGGTTGAGACAGGTTCAGGTTCATAATGTTCGTAAACAAATAAGACTAGGGTTGAGAAGATTGGTGGCCCCTATGCCAGTGGTATTGTTAGTGCTGGTGTTTCTCAAAATGAAGACCACATTTTCCATAAACCCTGCATTCACTTTACTGAAGAGGATAAACATGTTGGACATGATGTTTCCATCACCCTTACACTCACAGACTCCAAACTCTTTAAAAGTTGTAGAAGAGCAGCAATCTCTTCCTGTTTTGTGCTGTAAAGCAATCTCCCTTTGTGCTGTAAAGCAATACAGCATATTTCTTGCCAAATGCGACCCAGTGGTACAGAATGTAAAATGCAGGGTAGAGGCCGGTAGAGGCTGTCTTCTCGGTGATGGTCTCATTCATTTTCAGTAATTATATTAATATCTCAAAATTAATGTGGTATTGATTTATTGATGTTTAAAAACTATACATAGGACCTTTTAAAATGATAGAATCTCAGGGACTGAGAATACTCAATGGTAATCGGCTGACATTCTTTATGCACACAGTCCATCAACTACTGTATGAAAGTAAATACTAAAGAACTTTAGTGTTACCTAAAATAATGTGATGATGATTGATTCTCGTTAACAGGGCAAGCACTGGAAGGTCAAGAACCAAATTTGTCACCAAAACATTCTGGGGAAACCACAGAGTTAAGATGAGAATTTAATGATCCCTGTGGGGAAATTGGGTGTTTGCAGCAGAAAATAATACGTCAAAGAAAATAGTATAAGAATAGAGGAAAAAAGGGGACACTAGAACATATCAAGTACAAATGTATGAATGAAAAGTATGAGAACAGCAAAATAAGTAGAATACACTGAGACAAAGAAAATAAATTTCAGGTATGCACAACTTCAAATACAAAAAAGTGAACATGCAGTATGAACATGGAAGAGTGCAAGTGCTAGTATACCAAGCGAGCAAATATGAGAATATCATAAGAGCATAAGAATTGTAATTCTTAGTATAATTAAACCCTATGGGTGGAACAAAAAGATCTTTTACAATAGCTAGTCTCAGCCAATAGCTTTTGCAGTTTGATTGAATGCAAGTGACCCTAGCATGCAAACGTGATTTTTTTTTTTTACACCCTGGGATTACTACCCCGGGGCATTGAGCAACTCAGAATGTTCTTACCCTAATCCATTCGGACCTGATTAGCCCCGACGTGGTTTCCCTTCCCTGGCTTGTTAAAATCAGAACAGGAATGCCGTGATGTCATGCTGGCAGGGGACGCGGCCCGGGTTGATTGATGGGAATCCAAACTGAATGAGACCCCCGATCTTGTGTCTGCTTCACATGTGGGTGGGACGCCGTTTCTCTTGAACCTGGAAACAATTGCGGGTTAAATTTAGACGCTACATCCAGAGTGAAAGCCCAGCCACTTGGGTCTGTCATTAGTTTTAGCTTCTCGGCCCATTTGTTTGTCGTTAGCTCGCAGTCACCTTAGCCAAGAGAACTTATTCTTTCTTTTTTTCTTTCTTTCTTTCTTTCTTTCTTTCTTTATTCTTCTCCTGTCCTTGATGGAGGATGCTAAAAAGTTAAGTGCTGAGATGATCTCAATGACAAATTGTGCGTATAAGGTCATCATTAATTGATGCATCATCAATGAGTTTTGAAGGTCAATACCAATATCAATATTTCTATAGCTCATAGCTGTTATTTTGTACCGATATCTGATATCTATACATTTGACCATATATTCATACAAAGAAAATCTAAATTATTCAGTGTTTCTCTTAGACTGTTATTCTTGTCAGGGTGGAAAAGCATCTGAAACAGCATTTAGACCATGATGGGAAACTCTCCATTGAAAACCAGTAATAAAACTAGCTTTGGTCAGGGAGGAATCTCCATCATATCAGAGGTAGACAACATCTGATATGGCTGATATCGGATTTTTAATAAACAGCCAATATCAGCCCATATATTAGTAACCCTAGTCTCATCTGTGATGCTGAAGCACAGAATCTTCTCTAAGCAACTTCCTGGTAGTGTGGGAGGGAGGGAGGAGTGATTTTTCTCCGCTTTGCTCTAGGGCTGGGCGATATATCGAGTTCTCCAATATGATAGATATAATTTTACTGAACGATATGAAAATTCATATCCAGATATTCAGCTTTTTACAGTGTTTAAACGTTATTTTTACTTTTCATTCCCTATCGTTCCCTGCGCACTGCCACCACCTACCGGCATTCTCCTGGGCAGGCTTTAGTAAACGAAAATGGCTGAGAGCGGCGAAGACGACTCATTTAGTGGAGTAAATTTAGTTCCAAAAAGGAGTCATATCTATAGGGCGCCAAATGTAACCTCCTGAATTTCGTCCACGAAATCCATTTTGTGCCACGAAATTCATTTTCGTCACACGAAATCCAAAAACACCTTGTTTGATTTTGTCCACAAAATGCATGTGGGCGCCTAATGTTACCCTGTGGATTTCATCCACGAAATCCATTCCATGATAGACAGCATACATTTCGTCTGGCACAAAATCCATTTTGTTGTTTTCGTCAGGTACCAAATCAATTTTGTTGATTTTGTCCACATTTCATCGATTTTGTGTGGCACGAAATTCATTTTGTGAAACACCGGACGCATTTCGTGGACGAAAATGCATTCTGTGGACTTATGCATATGCTTTCACTGACCTATTTTCACTGCCCATTTTCACCCTGTAGATGGTGCATAGGTGCTGCAGAAAGCTCTTAAAACTCTTAAAGTGGGATATTACGGCACTCAATTCACTGAATACTTAATGAAACTAGAATTTGAAGACAAGGTTTGAAACTATGGAACAAGGCAAACTTTCTCCAGCATGCAACAACAGCAACAGTGCTGTCACACAGAGTTGCATATCCTACCATTTATAAAAGTCATTTAGTAGTCTTTTAGTAAGGGAATCGCTTTTAGACCCACAACGTTACAGCTGATGTTTGCATCCACAGCAATCTAATAACCTCATGTACAAAGGAAATGAAGAGCCATGCTGTAAAACTTTATCATTAGAATAGAAACGACAACCAAATTCAACAATATATCCAGAGAGGTGGGGGGTGGCGCTGAGGTGGGTTGGAACTGGTTTGAGTCCTGGAAGACTGGCAGATTTGGTGCTCCGCGGTTGACCTGCCGGGATAGATGGAAGGTGCGCCGGCTGGCCGAGTCGACGCGGGGAAGTAACAGTCGAGACCGGGTCGTTTTAGTTTGCTGTGATGTAAATAAAGCGGCCTCAACCCCCGGGGCCACGACAGACAGAGACAAAGGAAGGAGTAGAGAGTTCACAAGTTGGCAGCCCGCTTTATTTACATCACCGTAGCATAATTCGGCCCGGTCTTTACCAGCGCTTTTCAGCGTCGCGTCTCTCTTTCGTGGACAAAATCAAACAAGGTATTTTTGGATTTTGTGTGACGAAAATGAATTTTGTGGCACAAAATGGATTTTGTGGATGAAATTCAGGAGGTTACATTTGGCGCCCCATACACATCATCTCCGCTATTTGGAAATACTTTGGATTTAAGCAGTTAGACAGAGATGTTATTTTGCACCTTTTTAAAGATTGTGCCTTTTATTTTTTATGCACCAGCAACATAAAAGAGCAGGTCTTGAGGGTTACTTTTCAGCTCCATCTCTCCCGGCCAGCGCATCTCTCCTCTGTCCCGGCAGGTCAGCCGTGGACCACTAAAGCTGCCAGTCTGCCAGGCTTCCAGGACACTTTTCAGCTCCATCTCCCTGGAACATGGTCGGTCGTCGCTGCTGGTCTCGCTCTCTCTGCTCTACATGCTGGACTCAAGCACTCAATCACGCTCTCACTCTGACTCAGACGCACTCCCGTTCACACATACACACACAGGTTAAAAGGACCCGGCTGCAATCAGCCTTAATTGGCCGCAGCCGGTGCTGGATCCAGGGAGAATCAGTCCACTGACTCAACTCTCTCCTGGATCCAGCCTACGCCTCCCCCCATTCTGCCACATGCACATTTTGTGCTTGCTCTTTTTGAGCTTGATTTAGTTATTTGATACATTTGTTAAATTCTGACAGCACAAAATGAAGTCTGATTTGAGTGAATAAAGCATGTTTTACTTCAATGTGTAATTTTGTATGTGGTTATGACCTTAAATAGAATAATTTAAGCTATATCGAGATATATTGTATATCGTCATTCTACCTAAAAAATATTGTGACATCATTTTAAAGTCATATCGCCCAGCCCTACTTTGCTCCACTCTCTTCTCTCCTCGTCCTCTTCAGTACCACTTCTCATCTTCAACTTTCCTCCTCTTGCCTCTTTCATCACTCTTTGGCTGGATCCCAAAGCTCAACAAATCACTCCTCCTTTCGTCCACTCCACTCTGTGACCCGGAAACTGATGTTAGTGTCGCCATGTTGCTTGCTGTCTCAATAGTGGAGGAGACGAGAGAAGCTGCTACTAAAGTCTGACAATATAGAATATACATATAGAATGCTTTTATCCATTTGTTGTAATTTTATCAGCTTCCTTTTTCTAGCAGTTTTGTAGACGTATGCCTTTTTCGCCAGTATATAACCTGTGTGCAAATGTACAAATACCATCATCATCATAATTATTAATAGCATTTTTCCATCACAATTTTTCCACAACCGTTTTTTTTAACTTGACCATGCACTTTTGAGTTTATCCAGTCGGTTTTGAAATGATTTAATAAGTCGAAGGACAGAGAATTATCTCAACCCATAGAGGACCATGTAAACGTTGTACAGCGGGCTCTCAGATGACCAAATATGCCGCATATTGGAGGCCCTTAGCTGTTGGTCAACAGTGGCTGCATTCAATAGACATGTTTCAATTCTGTGCTGTTTTTCACTGGTGCATCTGATTGAATATCTGGTTAACTATCACTGCCCTATTGATTTCCGCACTAGCTAACATATCTAGTAAAAGCTAACATTAGAAGTGGCTGCTAGTTGCATATTGACATTAACCTCATTTGCTTTGCTAAATTAGCCTGCTGCCTAGTTAGCTAGCTAACAAAGTGGAAAAACCAGCTGTTTGTTCAGGTGAACTGAGCTGACTCTTTTTTTGGAGTAGAAGACTACAACTAAAGACAAGTGACTGTGACAGTAGCCTTGCCTACATTTAGAAACAAATCTACCTTATCCCACAATTCCCTTGTGATGCAACTGCAAAGCCTCTGTTGAAGTTAAAATATGAACATCTACAAGACTGGATTTTCATGTGACAACAGTGACGTGTGTTTCTCAGATGGTCGAGCTTCTGTTGCTGAAAGCTGCTGAGCCAGGCAGCGGTGGTGAGTTAGTGGTACGTCAGGAGTTGATTTGAGCAGGCATGGAAACATTTACAGCCCCGCCTGTCGTCTGATGACCAGTAATGTACATCTGAGTGGCATGTTTGCTTTACGAGTGAAGGGTCCCCTAGCTCAGTCTAGGCTTGCATACACACACACACACACACGCACTATGCACATACAGCCACGCACACCATTCGTTTGCAGTCATACACTGTCCTAACTCCAAAGCAAATTCACTTTTTATTTCAGTAAACACTGATTTAGCTGCACTCACTGTCTGTTTCATGACTGTCTGTTGCTCGTGGAACTAAGGAAAGTTGGCTGCTGTCCAATCTGGGTAATTTAATAAATGGCTGTTATGACCTTGTCTCAATATTGTTTTGCCAAGGCACTTCTTCGAGTGGTTCTGCCCTAAATCCTCTATCAGAATGGATAGCTTTTCAACACAAGACATGTCCTCTTTTATTAGGAAATCAATTCAACATTTTACCCTCTTTTTGACCACAATTATGGCCATCTGTTTTTTGTTATAATGTACTGCAGCTTCAAATAGCATAAACACTGATAATGCCTTGTGTCATCCATCATATTCATGAGCTTCTCTGTGTGCTCCTCATCCACCCTCATAACAAATGTCTATTTAACACGTCATGTTCTTTTACACCACAGTGTTATGATCCGTCCTAGAGAACGTAGCATGGTACATATGCAGCCGTCGTCAAAGAAAAGACTGGGCGACTGTTGCTCCACACCCAAGAGGAATTGTTCAGAGAATCCTACAATAGATTTGTAATGCAG
>OOFE01045027.1:0-13050 GCA_900323365.1 Monocentris japonica | reverse complement strand
ATACAGAAGAGCACTGGGAAATGTGTGCCTCTTTGTAAGCTTTTCCATTCTGTGGATAGAAAGGATTTAATTGCTATTCTACAAGAGGTGCAAACACAGGATGAATGCTGTACAGTTTGCATGTCCTGCTAGAAACCCTCTTTATTTGATAGACTCATGCCATCTTCTGAACTAAACACCAAACAGATTTCTGGTCGTCCGTGTGTCATGCATTGAGTTGATTTTATATACAGTAGCTCCATCAGTGAATGTTTTTGTATGAGGTGAGATTAGATGTTTACTTAGCATCAGTCTTGTTGTTGCTACACAGACACTGGTGTCATCTGGCATCTGGCAAGCAGCACGTTATGCTGCTGCATTCCATGAACGCACATTCTCTCTGCATTTGAGTTATCAGAATCAGAATCAGAATCAGAATCAGAAGAATCAGAATGGGGGTTTATTGCCAAGTAAGTTTACACATACAAGGAATTTGCCTTGATCTGATGGTGCAACATTTAACAGAAGAAAAACAAGTCAAAAATATAAATCTAAAAAAAAACAAATTCACATAATAAATTATAAAAAAAGACAAAACATATAACAAGAAAAGAAAAGATGTGTGCAATAAGGTGCAAGTGGGAAATATGTGCAATATTTGACTAACTTCAATATTTCATAGAAAAAAAGCATCCAGTTTTGTTTGGCTAATGGATATATTTTTATTTCATGCAGAGAAACCTGGCTTTGTTTGGGCTTTATAACATTCACTTTTTGATGCTTCACTTTTGATGCTCAAAAACATCTGGGCTGAGTCTCCATGGCGCTCTGAAACAAGCTTGTAATAAATAAAAACACTGGCATTCTGAAGCAATCTCTGAACTGCTATGGATATACTCCAGCAACTGAAGAGGCACAAATCTGACTGATGTTATTATGTTTTTTTATGATGGGCAGCCAATTCTAGTTTAATTTCCACCTAATCCGGGACTGTCCCTGGAAAACAGAGTTGTCTGGTCACTTATTGTCCCTCAGAGAAATATGGATTACTGAAATGTTCTCTGTTTTTTGGACCTTAACGGTCAGTCAAGTGCATCAAAGTTTATGTAATCTTCACCTACAGTGCATTCCGGTGGGGGACCCAGTCCAACTGAAATAATTTGGTTTGACTGGGATTATGGGGGTATTTTAAGGAAGTTGGCACATCGGCTGTAGCAAATCTGTCTTGAGCATTATCTTGATGAAAGCTAAATCTTGTTTTGGACTCTTCTCTAGTCTCTTAAGTAATCCATGTTGTTCATCCCACATAGCGCTGCTCTTCTCCTCTTTCCGATTACAAGGGACAGACTAGCTCTTAATGGCAATCTTCCACATGATATAACCAGTGATATAACTTTCGACAAAGTCACTGCAAACACATTTCGAGCTCTGGGACAATCACCAATGGCATTTGGTGCTGCTAAAGGCAGTATGCAAACATGGACCACTGCTAAAGAGGCAGAGCAAGAGAGGTATAGCTCATCCAACCTGACCTAGAGATCATTAGCCACCGCCTGATGTTCACTCTGCCCTGGCCTGGCCCAATTAATGCCCATCAAATCTAGATTTCTCTTTGAAGTACACAACTTCTACCAACTCTCTTCTCCCATCCCCCCCGGCCTTGTTGCCATCCAGGTGCTTGGAACTCCACCCCAACAACCTCCCAGCTCTCATGGGCCTGGCGGTGAGCCTGACCAACACAGGTATGCGGCAGGATGCCTGCGAGGCCCTGCTCTGCTGGCTGCGCCACAACCCCAAGTACAAGCACCTGCTGAAGGCCAAGGCCCACCTGATGGGATCCCCAAACTCTCAGCGTAGGATGTCTCGTGTCTCCAACACGGGCAGATATGAAAGGTAGAGTATAAGGATGCTCATGCTCAGGTATATAGTCAGAGGGATGGCTAAAATACTAAGGGCAGTTGCTTCTGTTCACCAGGTTTGTTTGGATGTTACACCAGGCCTGATGAAGGCAGGCTATTTGCTGATACTATTCCGTATCAAAGTTATTAGGGCGGAACTCTATTTTCAGGTCTTGTCAGAGATGTCACATGTCAGAGAATATAAGGGCTGAATCCACTGAGGCAAATGGATAATATGATGGTTTTTAATGATTTATCCAGGAAAGGGTTTGCAGAGAATACACACTCTTTTTCTGCCCTGCTTCACATTCATACAGTTTTAGGCACATTCATACCTGGGAGCTGCCCATTACAACAATCTTCTGTTGCTGGCCACGAAGCAAATCCACTGGAGCAAACTTTTACTACACATTTTCCCATTTTCTCTAATCTTGAAAGATGACCTTGGAAGGTTGTGGTACTGTGAGAAGCTGGTTCAGCCCTCCAAGTTTGACAGAAGGAGAGGCAAGAAAGTCTGTCCAGTATGAATCACTGGTGTCCCTGAGGTTGTCAGTCAGTGTAAAATCTTCAGCTAATATATTGCTGCTGGTGGAAAAGCTGGTGATGTAAAAAAAATGACAGGAAAGATGGCGTGCCAAATGTATCAAAGAGAAAATTAGCAATAATCTATAGCAATATCCCTATGTTAAGATGCAGAAACCATCTAAATCAAAAGTTGTTAACCTGACATTAAAATGTCCATAACAGCCTTTCAGCCTTTTCTAACCCTGCCCAATATCATTGAGGGGCTGACAGACATGATACATCATGCACTATGTCGCACACTCAAGAGTGTGATCTTTTGGAGGGCATTTTAGAGTATCATTTGTTTTAATGCAACAGCTATTACTCTACTGTCATTGGGAGGGAAAGTTATTTCAAGGTCTCTCAACCACAGCTGGCAAAGGTGTAATTTCATTGCCAAGACAGCAAGCGTGCAGCTACATGCATTCATCTCATCAAACCACTCTAACTGTTGTAAAAAACTGTTGGCGCTATGAGGTTGCTAGCTGTATCAGATAGAAGAGGCCTAATTCTGCTCCCAAGGTAAAGCACCACTTTATCAAATCATCAATTGTCCAGTCAATGTGAAGAGATACAGGTGCATCTCAATCACTCTTTTTTTCCCTCTAATCCATATAGTATCTGCCCTTTGCTTTCTGTGCTCCACACTGCTCTCTCTCTCATCCCTTTACCCTCCTTTCTACCAATCCTTCTTACCATTTCTCCCTTTTCTCTCTCTCTCTATGGAATAAATGAATAAATCTGTGCACATCATAGCTGGACTTTCTCAAGGGCACTCAGTGTCTCAGCAGCCCTAAATCACACTAGCCCCTGTGTGTGTGTGTGTGTGTGTGTGTGTGTGTGTGTGTGTGTGTCCACAGCTCCCTGCTACCCGAGGTCAAGGAGCTCTTCTTGGAAGCAGCTCAGCACAACTCTGACAGCATCGACCCAGACCTGCAGACGGGCCTCGGGGTGCTCTACAACCTCAGCGCCGAGTTCAACAAAGCTGTGGAGGCCTTCAATGCTGCCCTGTCGGTGCGGCCCGAGGTGGGGGGTCCCGCGCATGTGTGAGCACGCACAAACACTCACACAGAGACACATGAAAACACAGATCGGGAAGATTGGAGTTTTAGTGATACAAACATTTCTCAGAGGCAGAGCTGCTCTGGAGGTAGAGAATGGCAGAGAAGGAACTCTTCAAAATGTATTTCATTCATTCATGACCATGGCATTCATGATCTGGGAAGGTCCGCAGGCAAGCTAGGTACCTAGATAGCCAGTATGGTTAGTTTGATCTTCAGAGGTTAGCAAGGCTAACTAGTTAACCTAGATAACTTAGTATGGCTAGATTTAATTTTTTCAGTTAGTAGCAAGAGTGCTGCACTGGTGAAAAAGGCAAGGGGTAAGATGGGAGGTAGCTAATATTATGAAGCCAAGCTCTTGCTACCAACTAGCCTAGCTGACCTTCCAGGTTCAAACTAGCTATACTAGACAATAGCTTTCTGGACAAGCTAGTTACCTAGCTTTCTGACCTTCGAAGATCATGGATGCCAGGGTCATGAATGAATGAAAAACACAAGTCATTGCCATTTATATATTGACAAGAATTCCTTCTTTGACATTCAAGTTTGCCAGTTAGCTCGGGCGTCCTAGAGGCTCTGGTCTAGCACGACGTCCTGGGTTCAAATCCGACCCTGTCTCTCTGTCGACTGTCCAAATGAAGACAAAAAATAACCTTTAAAAAAGTTTGCCAGCTAGCTAACTTGCGCTTTGAAAAACTGTACTTCTTTGGCTCCACCCTTTGAGGTTTAACTCAACCAATCATATTATTTCTGCCTCCAGAGCAGCTCTGCCTCTGAGAAACACATCTGCTGCACAGTCTGCTAAAAACACACACACATACATACATATAGAAACCCTGATCTGACACACAATCTTCCCATGCAAACACACACATACGGTGGATATAAAGCTCTCAAGCATGCACATACCCTTAGAGAGATGGAGTTAGCATTATCAAGGGAGAGCTCATGCAAACAGATGCAGTGAGGCACATCAAACTGCCACACCAATATCTGAAGCACAGAGCTGCAAAATCCAACCTCATGAACTCTTGACTGGCACGCATCAGCTCTTAGCTCACCAGCATGTGATCTAGCAAAAGCACGCAGTTACATACACTTAAACAAACACACATAAACACACACACATATGAACACACACATACACACAAAAACAGAGTCACAAACATAGTTTTCTTGCATTGCTGCATCTACCTAATGAAAATCAGTCACTGCCCCAGCACTGTCCCAGGCCTGAGGCATATTACTCACTGGTAAATACAACCCCCCACATCTGACTTGGTAATATCTGCTCCCCTGCTGGAAAAATGGCTCTGAGCACAACGGGAGATAATGATAGCCCACTGCTAGGCTTAGCTTAAGGTGAAGGCCCCCTATACTGTAGCAGACCATGACCTCAGTATGTACCTGTCTATCTCCAGGTGGTAAACAATGCCAAGGACACCCCGTGTGATCTAATTGAGCTCTCCTCAAATGATCCTTGGAATTGTTAGGTTAGTTTATAACAGGGTGCAGCGTAATGTTCAAAAACACTTTAAGAGGTTAACACAGTCATTTGTGCATCCAAAAGATAGAAAATTACTGCTTGCTATTTTAGAAATGCTTTGTCATGCTGTCACCGCAGATACAGGGCTGAGTGTTGAGTAGTGGCCCAGATTATTCAGCTCTATTTCACTTGCAGTCCCTCATAGCTTCTTGGTAAAAGACACTGCCGGCTACTTGTTCAAACTTTCCATAACAGTTATCCTCAGCTTCAGTACAAAGGGATCACCATGATGATTTTTGGTTTTACCTGTAAAATTACTATAGCTCCCCTGCTTTTGCCTTTGACATCTGATTCACTTAACATTTGCATTTACATTTTAGGCACCCTCATACAGAGAAACCTACAATGGGTGCAAGAGTACAAAAAGCTTACAATCCTAGATTGGCAACATTACAAGCCACCAATAGAATGGAGTGCAAAGGTCAAAGCCACAGCACCAAAACAGATGTATAATAGCAATATAATATACAGTATACAGTGCATTCAGAAAGTATTCAGACCCCTTCACTTTTTTCACATTTTGTTATGTTGCAGCCTTATGCTAAAATCGTTTAAATTCATTTTTTTCCTCATCAATCTTCACTCAATACCCCATAATGACAAAGCGAAAACAGGAAGGAAAAACTGAAACATCACATTGATATAAGTATTCAGACCCTTTAGTCAGTACTTAGTTGAAGCATCTTTGGCAGCGATAACAGCCTCGAGTCTTCTTGGGTATGACGCGACAAGCTTTGCACACCTTCTGCCATTCTCTGCAGATCCTCTCAAGCTCTGTCAGGTTGGATGGGGACTGTCGGTGGACAGCCATTTTCAGGTCTCTCCAGAGATGTTCAATTGGGTTCAAGTCAGGGCAAAAATTTCTAATTCTGTTTTTCGCTTTGTCGATATGGGGTATTGAGTATAGATTGATGAGGGAAAAAATGAATTTAAACGATTTTAGCATAAGGCTGCAACATAACAAAATGTGAAAAAGTGAAGGGGTCTGAATACTTTCTGAATGCACTGTACATAAGAATGTAGATCAAATTATTATACAAGAGAGTAAGACAATAATAGTTAACTCAAAAGCGCCACCTTAGCTGAAAGAGTATGCTAGAACCCGAGGTTTATTCTCACACACAATGATCCTTGTCTTCAGTGGCATGCACAGACTTTTGATTGGGACAGGGGCGATATTCTCTGAAAGGGCAACTTTTTGACTGCCCTGAATGCTTTCTTGGCTAAGGTGCCTATCATGTAAAAGCAACGACTTGAGTTCAAATCTACCCTGGAATGTTTGTCAGTTGCCATCACCCCATTCACATCTTTTTGTTTCTTTCACTGACTAACAAAGCAGAAATGCCATACAAATTATCTTTAAAAGTGCATTCCCCCTGAAATGCTAGGGAGGTCTGGGGGCAAGAGGTTTTTGAAAAACTGTTTTTAAAAATACATTTCTGGTGAGTTAGGTAGGTATGGTGGCATGCACATATTCTTTCAAGGGAGAAAGTATACTTGCATTTCTGACCTTTCCCTGAGATTAATATGTAATCCAATCTAGAAATGGCATGTATAAAATGAAATGCAATATGATATTGAACAACTTTAAAATATCAAATAAGACCCTACTAAAGTAGTAGGTTTCCATTTCCATTTCTCGGCCACTAAAAATATGTTTCTATACAAGATAAGCAAGCTCTCAATCATTATAAATATTTCTTGATTATGGCACTTTATTCATACAAAATATCTAGCATTGGCATTCAGGAATTTCAGTTCAGTTCAAAAATCCAGGTGAAACTGTATTAGTCTGCCGAAAGTGAAGAGGCATTTTCAAACAGTTTGGCATGCTATTTTAAAAATATGGCCGATATGCAGACCAGAAGTAATCACACAGTTAATAGTGTGAAAGTTAGACAAGTGAAATAAATGTAGGCCTAGGTTTAAAATTGTGTATACCGGCCAGCCCTAATAGTTGCTTCTCAATGGTATTTCTCATAATTCTGGCACATTGGATAAGAGCAGGAAGCAAGTGTCTTATGATTTCATGAAGAAGGTAAAAACATTTATGTGACCTTAAATGCTCACTGCTGACTAATGTAAGCTCTTGAAGAGAGGTAAGGCATGTGTACCACGGTTGTAATCACCTACATATAATTCCCCTTTTAGCTTATAGCTCCTCAGATGATCAGTGTCAGTGATGTCCCGTTAGAAAGTCTATCTTGGTGCTTCAATTTGAAATGGGCACCCAGGACAAAATAATAGCCCTCCCCACCCCACTCCTGTGCACACCTGTGTCTTTCAATGTCAATATACATTTTGTTATAGCCCCAGGAATGTTTCTCTGCACAGAAATTGTGTGATTAAAGGTGAAATAATGAACTGGAGTATAATGGCACATATTAAGGGCATTTTTCACAAGTTGGTTGATGGAGCTCTTGATAGTAGGACTGACATGAAAGCTAAGCATGAATTTTGCATGCATTTTTATGCCATAACAAGTTTGTTTACATTCTAGTCTTTGTAAGCTTTGGAGGCAGATTGATCTGTATTTTGAGATTGTGTGGGTTCTTAGAGTAACTAAGAGATTATTTTCCATTGGCATGTCCAATCTTTCAAGGATTCTATCCAGGATTAGGGCTAGAGGTCTATTCATGTATCAGCTCCTGGTAGAACAAACTGACATTGCAAACCCAAGAAACAGCAAAACACATACACATTAGTATTAGTGAAAAATTGGCATTGGTCACTTCTCAATTGTGTCTGGTGCTATTAATGCAAATACCTGGCCTCGTTTGTATATATTTGAAAGAGAATATTGTCTCTTGTGAGAAGATTACACTACATTATTTTAAATGTGTTGTTTTGTTGCAGGATTAACTTTTGAATTACAATACAAATAATTTTGTGTTGAATATAATTCACAGGTTTCATGGCTGTATAAAAAGTACAAGAAATGTGTTTCCTCTGACAGCATGATCCATATCTTGATTTATGACAGTATCAATCTTGTGAGACTGCTGCAAAACATCACCTTAATATTGCGCGCGTGTGTGGGTGTGCGCGCGAGCGTGAGTGTGTGTGATGATGATAACAGTTTTTTTAGATATTCACCAAGACATGTATCTTTTTGCAAAACTGAAAAAAAATAAAAAAATAAAAAAATAAAACATTTGGCAGCGCCCCCCCCCATTCTAAGTCTATGGGAAATGCCGTGACGTCCTTAATACTCACCTTGGTTTGTGGTACCTGGATCAGACAGGATACTTTTAAGCAAGAAGAAAATAACACAGTATTTCCCACTGGAGCACATAGCTGAATCAAACATCCGCTGAGTGAACGCGCTCTGAACTCTTAACGTTGGACCGACGCTTGAGTAGATCCCAAAGAAATGAAAAGGTAAGCAGATTTCATATAAATCGTCTACTGCAATCTTCCGTTCATCCAAGCTCAGCAGGTCACTGTCGGATGCACACAGGAGTTGTTTTTTTCAGGCAACATCCTGATTCCCTCCACGAGGAGACAGGGAGAGAGACACGACGAGCCGCTGCGCGCACCATTGCGATGTCTTCAGCCGTAGCAAGTTCAAAATAAAATAAATAAATTGTATAAAACCGTGTGATTAGGTAAGTTGGGTAGGATAGTCGACGTAGGGAAGTGTTGGCTATCCCAAAAAACTATTCAAAAGTGAACTTCCCCGATGACTGTTTGTGTTAATGACTGTCAGGTTTTGAGAGAGAGGGAGAAATACTCGACTTCCCGCCTCACTTTGAGCCAGTGCATCTCTCACTGTCTCCCTGTATCACTACATCTCCCGCTCTCTCTCTCTCTCTCTCTCTCTCTCTCTCTCTGTGTGACACAGACGTCCACATTTCTATTCCACAGCCAACTGGCATTTCGGAGGCCAGTTGTGTGGCAATATCCAACTTTTTTTTAAATGTGTTTTATTTTATCTCATTGCTCCCTTTATACCTTGTAAAACGCATGGATCACTCTTTGCCATCTTCGTGCTACTCAGACTGTAGGTACTGTTGCTCTGCATTGATTCTCTGGCGCTGGGGAGATTGAAGGAAACATGAAGCCATTATTAGACTAGTGCATCACTTTCGTGCCATAATGTAGGTTATGTCTGCATTGGATTATGCTGTAGGAATAGTAATGTGTCTAGGGCAGTCTATTTATGGTGGCAGGGGAAGAAGGTAACCAGACAAATAAAACCAGATATTTTATAGATTGATATAGGCTCATAGAATTATAATGATCCAAAGTTTCAAAAACATGTTTCAAAGAAGGATGCTCTTTCTTTTCTCTTTTCTCTTTTTCTCTGCCCCCCTTCACACTTCCTTGTGATTCAGAAATAGAGATAGGTTAGATAGTTAAAATAATAGTCTGCAAAATTTTCATGTAAATAAATGTCCAGTTTGTTACTCTTAATTGCTGATTGATATAACACAATATTGATTCAACCTACTATACCCAGCGTGTGAAAGCTTTTACATGGTGTCGGGTAGGTCTTCCCCAGGAAAAATATACGCACAGGAAGTAATTCATTTTACATTTCCAGCAGCAGCAACAGCGGTTTGTTTGGAAAAGAAGAACTGGGTAGCTAGCATGTGCAGAGATAGCCACCATGGCTGAAGAGACAAAGAAAAGACTTACAAAAAGTCAAACTTCATCAACTGAAAATCCAAGCAAAAATTCTGATTGCGAAGTGGTTTGTGGGAATGATTGCTTATCACCAAAGATGTTGCCAAAACCCCAAAACACACAGATCTCCATGTCCATAGGGATGATACATTGAGTAACTTAATAATACATTTCCATATTTCACAAAAGGCATATAAGGAAAAAATGAGGAAGAAATGTGAGTGTGTGTGTGCATCATTGTGTACTTATTTCAGGTGATGGTTCATAAGTCTCTCTGCAGTGGGTACCTGCTCATTAGAAATGAACCTGCAGGAAAGTAATTGAACATTGGTCACAGGGATAACCCGTAGCAGTGGGACAAAGTGATCCTGACACAAAGACAGTTTCTCCCCTGCTGCACACACCCCTGCCTCTCTTGGGTAATGGCCTGTGAACTTTAATCTGCAACACAAAAGCGGAGATGACAGGGTGCTATACCAGCCCACTGGGTTCCACAGTCAGGGAGCAGGTAATGACCCTTTGGCCTCAAAAGTCACAGCTCAGCTGTTGGAGGATACAGTTGCTGCTCTGACTGTGGGTTTATACAGCTAACAGTCACATCAGGCACTTGCTGTCTGATGTGACTTTGCTAGCTTAAGTAATTACTGGCTACTTTGACAATGTTGCTGAAGTATTTAGGCTGGGCAAACAGTACAACAATGTTAGCATATGATTGGTTACTGACAAGGAATGTTACCCAACATTTGAGCTGGAAGTAGAGGTGCAAACTTCAACTCACAGACAAACTGGAATCTAACATCAACTTCAACCTTATATTAGTTGTTCAGCTTCTAGAAAATGAACAGACTTAGTATCTAGATATTTGGGTTGCTTGCAGAGTGAACGCAAAGTGAGTGGCCAACAAGTCAGCTAAACTAAACATTGCTGCCTGCTTGGGCCACAATAATGACGGAAATTGACCTAAAAAATGAAACTGTGGAAATAGTTCTCTAGGTCTTGTCTTTATTTCTCTTCCAGAACAGTGCACCTGAAATGCCTGTAGTATTTCAGCACCACAGAGAGCAAAACAGGATTACAGAGGGTCATTCATTCCCAGTCATTTAATCATTGTCTTTACCCACTTGTTCCTATTCATGGTCATCGGGGCTGGAGTCGACTCTCAGCATATATTGAGCAGAGGGAAGGTAAACACTCTGGACAGGTCACTAGGGACCTTCCTCACGAAGGAAGTTCAACGTATAGGGTGTCTTTGCAATAGCTGGCTTCATAAAACCAAACATTGGCAATCCCAGTTAACTGGTCTTATGAAGGTGGTTATCAACTCACTTTGTCAACTCAGGATTTTCCAATCCTGTTATAAGCACGTTCATATAAAAGTTGCAGGGTTTGTGACAGATAGCCAATTGCATGCAGCAAGGGCAGATCCAGAGCACTGTAGTTAAGAGAGGATGAAACTATTGACCTGTGGAGAAATTAGGTCATTGCAGCAGCAGAAGTAATAGAATTCAGCAGGGATGAAAATGAAATAGAATATAAACACACAACTAGAATATAAAAAAAAATACAATAAATAAATTAATAATTGAAGTTGTGAAAAGATTTTCTAATCACAACGTTGGCCTAATGTCCTTCAGGGCTGCACTGATGTGAATATGGTTACAATCTATTGTACCAATCACTCTCAGAAAACCTATGAAATTATATGAGAGAGTTGATTGGAGGAGGGCTGAACATAACCTGCTCTCAATGCTTACTCTCAGCTTAGTTACTGTAACGTTACTTGGTTTCAAAACAAAATCTTTGTGTTTTGACACACTCTCTTATCTCTACATAGCATCTGCATAGCATAGTCAATATTCTATAAAAAATTATTTACAAACCTTTGTTAAAATTTCCCATTTCCAAAACTCCACTATAGTTAATTGAAACAAAGTGTGTTTCTATTGCTGCTTCATGTCACCAGGGACCAATTCCATTCCTTAATTAGTATTTAATGGCCAGAGAATTTTATTACTTCAGCCCCCTGCTAAAACTGCAAAATGCTGTATGTGCTGTATACAGTCATTCATTACAGCACATGAATAGATGAACATTTGCAACACGTTTGCAACCCCCATCCCCTACTCCACACACATACACACTGCATGGTTTGTACCAGGCAGGATATGGATGGTGGATGGCAGTGGTAATTAATGATGAACTAAAGAACTAATGGGGTTAAACCCTGGACAGCTCCACACAACGTTATTGTTTCTAAAATATATGAGACCATATATGTTCTGTAACTGAACATATTAAAACTTGTTTTGCAATAACAAGTTGTGGAATTCGAGACAGTACTCATAACTCATTAATCACAAGGCCTCTTGTTGTTTTTTGTGGATAGCCCAAATAGTTTCTAAAAGATGTCATAATGCTGAATGCTGCTCTGCTTTTTACACTTCCTTCACTGTTGGAGTTTCCATTTTCTTTTTCTTACTGTGTAATCCTCTACCTCTGCTGTCCCTCCATTTCCCTTTCTCCCTGCTGTTTGAGAGACTCCAGGCATGTGGCCATTGATTTCTCAAAGCAAATATCAATTATAAGCCATTTACCTCATGCAGACTAAAAGGCACATGATTGCTTCCTGTATTTTCATGATTCTATTTTTTCTGCCTCACAGTTTGACTGTGTCCAACACACATTTAACTCAGTCAGGAAATGTGCCTTCTGGCGTTGGCAGTGGTTGGCATAATTTTATTATTGCATTCATCCCCCACCAAACAATAAGACACATGCTTTGTGTTCTGATGGGAGAACCCTGTTTAAAAACCTGGTAAACTCTGCTTAAAATTAAGGAAGAACTCTTCAACATTGAACAAAAAAGGATAGTACAGTACTGCCTTCTTCATATAGCACTAGTTGGTGTGAATGTTGGAAGCATTCACAACATGTTATTGTACCCACATTCTAAAAAAAATATTATTATTCTTCAGCCCACTTTCTTTGCAACCCTACTCCTTCCACATTTTTCAACGTAGAAACTTCATTCAAACATCAAAACGTTCAGCTCAATTAGGACATGTGTGGGTGTATTTTTATTTTTCATAACTTTCATACTTTCCGAAATATTCAACGTTTTCCGGCAATTTTGCCCCATTGAAATGCATGGCGGAATGTTCAGATTCAGAGTGGTGGCCGTTAGAAATTTGAAAATCTTCAGGCATTTTGTAAATTGTCGCTGCTCCTTCAGCTTTTACAGTACATAGACATATTGCACATCAAAATGTTCAGCTTTTTGTGCTTCCACTCACCTGTGAATATCTAAGCCCTCTGATTCATTGCTTTTGAGATATTCAAGTTTGTTTGAAAGTCATGCTCCACATACACACAC
>OOFE01045025.1:0-24247 GCA_900323365.1 Monocentris japonica | reverse complement strand
AAAACAGCCCCAGACCATCCCTCCTCCACCGAACTTCACAGTAGGCACTATGCATTCCAGTAGGTAGCGTTCTCCTGGCATCCGCCAAACCCAGATTCGTCCATCAGACTGCCAGATAGTGAAGCGTGATTCATCACTCCAAAGAACACGTTTCCACTGCTCCAGAGTCCAGTTGCTTTACACCACTCCAGCCAATGCTTGGCATTGCGCATGGTGAAGTGAGGCTTGCGTGCAGCTGCTCGGCCATGGAAACCCATTTCATGAAGCTCCCGACACACAGTTCTTGTGCTGATGTTGCTTCCAGAGGCAGTTTGGAACTGTGTAGTGAGTGCTGCAACAGATGATTGGTGATTTTTACGTGCTACGTGCTTCACCACTCGTATATATATTAGAATAGATATATATGAATAGAAAATATCCTGAGTTGGATTAGAGCCCAATGGACATTTGATTTGATTTGTGACTGTCATCATTGTCAGTTGGGACCTGCTTATGGACCTGAGTTCACTCTTTTTTTTGTTTTTCATTTATTTGAACTTTCCTTTTATTATTCCCTAAGAGCTCAATTTTGTGTTTCATATCGGTGACTATTTATTTTTATTGGGCCCAATACAAATTGGAAAACTTTGAAATACTCCTGATCATAAAAGTTTTATGTGGAGCAAGTTATTCAGTTGAGGTAGCATATAATACTGTGATTCTAAGTTGAAGGAAGTGAACTAGCATTCTAAAAGAATACGTGTAACATTACATTGAGTTGTAACAAAAAAGGATATTTAAAGGAACAACACAGTTTTGCTTTTGTTGATGTAATGTATTGTAATGTCATAATGTGTCAGCCATGAGGAATTCCATGAAGCCTATCATGGCCACTCTTAATGGGTTTTCTGTGTTTTCTGTGAAAAGAAGGACTGCACATAAGAATTCATTCCATATATAGACTGAAAAATAGACAAGATTCTTTCGACCTTTACATGTTCATATATAGCCCATAGTCGGGCCAGAATCTCACAGGTGTCTTCAATTGACAATACAACATAGATCTGTATAGCATAGATATGACCTTTTCCGTTTAACAAATAAAGGAAAACAAGGGAAAACAATATATATATATCTATATATATAGGTGGGTCAAAAACTCACCAGTTTTCTGTGCCACCATATTGCAGATTTACAGAGGCTTCAGGTCCGCTCCACATTGTGGCAAGAGTAGAATTCTCTGTGTATTTGATCATGTTCTACCATGCCCGGCGTATCATCTATGTCACATCTCAGGCACACCGCTCTTGCTCAAGCCTCCAGTGTTCTTCAGGCCAGCATCCAGATGCTTGAGAAGATGAGAAATGAGTGGGAAGATGTATGGCAGGAGATACATGGACACATGTTGTGAGTCCTGTGAGATTTCTGTCAGAAGAGGAGCCCTCCAGACACAAGCGCCCTGCAAAAACTCATCTTGCTATTGTACAAGACTTTTGTTTGGAAAAGTGCTGTATAAATAGTTATTATTATTATTATTATTATTATCAAATACACAAAAATAGTGAGATCTATTTCAATTGTTTCACAACTTTTTATCAAATTAATTCTAACTTAAAAGAAGTAGGCCCATTATCAATTATGAAATTGACTAAAAGATAAATTGAATTAATTTAAATGTCTGCAATTTGTGCTCATAATGCCAATACATTTCAAATGCATTTTATTAGTAAATGACTGATTTTCATCAATCTGAAATAATGAAACTATACATTACTTATATTATATTACACTAACATTTTCTTGAACCTGTGTTTATTTGGATGAAATCAACTAAAATCAACTGTTTTTCTCAATTCATTTTTTGGGTGTATGTCCACAATGCAAATCAAAACAATCAATGCAGAGAAAGATAATTATTTCCAGCTTGACGATAGTTGAAATTTGAAATACTCTCTGGTGATCTGGTCATCTCTGGTGGTGTGAACTCATTTGTGGAAGGAAGTATAAAAATAAAGAAGTGGCAGGGTGGATTACCAAGGCATGATCTATCACGCATGAAGAAGAAGAGGCTGATGAATCAACTTTATTTGGCACTAACACATGCAGTGAATTTCTTTCTTCACATCCTACCTCTGACTAGACACACATCACCCCACACACATTTCCAGTCAGAGGACAGTGCAGGCAGCAGCTATTGGACAGTGTGCCTGGAGCAGTTGGGGGATAGGTGCCTTGCTCAAGGGCACTTTGGCAGTGTTGGTGGGCACTGTAGCTGTGGCACCAGTCATCTTTCACTCACCAGCTGCTGAGGATTGAACCAGTGACCCTCTGGTGATGGGTCGGTCTCGCTAACCGCTAGGCCAACCTGCCGCCCCAGATAGATCATACAAAATATCACAAGGTAAAAGCAAAAGAACTTGTTTTTATTTTGTATCTGAGAGGTGTTAAAAGATAAATATCTATTTGGATAAATATGATGCTGGTGCTTGCCACCCCTGGTGCTGTCTCACAGTCCTTTGCTCTAAATATCCCATGATGCTCTTTAGGTGATTTATACTAGTTACTCAGTTCCCTGTGGACTTCTGGGTGAAATGAAAAGTGGGTAAGATGTGATTTATTCAAAAGGCAAGAGATTCTACTGTCACACTTGACCTGTCTGTGTGTCTGTGATCAACTTTCTGTGTGTGTGTGTGTGTGTATGTGGTCTTATTATGTGCTTTGTGCAAAAGATGCCATAAAGCTGTTTCTATCTCCCTCTTCCAGAAGAGCTCTTCCACAACACATTCTGCAGATCGCCCACAGTGCTGCTGAGATCTAACCACCATGCTAACAAGCTTGCTCAATATTGATATCAATGTGATTTCAGAATGAGAGCGCTTCAGAGTTGAGAGATATCAATTTTCATTCTGCAAATCTCAAGAAGTCTAAAATGGCATGTAAGAAATGTCAGTAGAGATAGAGAGGAGTGAAAGTGAAGAGGAAAATCTTTGGGGCCTAAATAGGCTAGGGAGGGTTTACCATTTCTTGAAAGTTGTGGTCATTTATGATAAAACGATCACAGTGTTTTGCATTTGCTGCAAAAATGCCTTGACATATACCAAGAAAAAAACATTGCAATGAAAATAGCCTTGCTACTAGAGCTGGGAATCAAAAAATGATACGTGGTGTCATGTGTCATGCCAGGTTTTGGCATCTAAATCAATTTTAAGGCATAGATTCATGGTTTTCTTGAGTTTGGCGACACCTTTGGTGGTAAGTAGTCATTGCTTTGGTGTTTTGCAATTATCCAGTGATCACATCGCAACTGTGATGACAGTACGTGGTGTCTCTGGACGGACAAAAAAAAGATGTGATGATTGTTTAGTTACATTATTACCACAAGCTATTATAATCAATAACAGCAATTAAATACTCAACTGATAATAATGTTATATTGACAAAAGACAGTGACTGCTTACAGTAACATTAGCACTAGACCTATATGAGTACTTTGAACCTGGTAACTGAGCTATTACTAGTCTATTTGAATTAGCTGTGAAATGTTTACCCGATGTATGGAGACCAAAAACTTAACTTAACTTATAAAGACACTCAATTTAGACTGTGGCTAAGGTTAACTATAGCGAAACCTACCAGTACAAAAGAAAAAGAGCCATATCTGCATCACTCCTCATCATCCCTTCTCATCTGTGAATGGCAATGTCGATGTCCATTCTAGTACTGGCTCGGAGACGCTCACTTTTCACGCTTGCCTTCCTCTGAGCATAGGTGGCGCTCTTTTCTTTGTCTGTTCAGCGATAGAGAGTAGCAAAACTTGTGGAATATTTCTTTAAGCTTTGGTGGTCCCATTTTATTTGGAGATGCAAACGGCATATTTGTAATATATTTAATATTATATATAATTGTTACATAGAAAGCAACTTACTTTTGCATCATTAAATACAGTAAGGTTTTATTCAACAAAGAAAGGTATTTAATGGAGCATTAAGTAATCTATGACTTTTGTCAGCCTCAATTGGTTGAACAGCAGGAATTACATCTCGGCCACAGTTTATGGTGGCTTGTAATTGACACAAACAATAACCTTTTCACAATAAAGATGAGTAAGTTATCTAATTAGTGCAGAGATCCAACAAAAGCGCCTAGTGAAGAGGTAATATATGATATGATATTATCTTATATTATCAGGAAACCAAGGAACTTGAAATGAATCAGCCATCAGCTGGTCTATAAAAGTTACTACCACAGACATTTCAGACATGGCACTTCATCAAGGACCTCATGAAAATACCACAGTCGGTTAGACGCAAAGTATTGGTTTCGACCTGATATTGCCTTGATATTGTAAATCTCCAACAGTACCCATTGTCAATGTCCAGCCCCTTTCAGCCAGCCTGGCATCAGTTTCAAAGGACACTCACATCCATTAGCATACTCTGTCAATGTGACAGTGTAATTATGGCAGGCCTCTGATCAGATAGCACAGTGCTGACAGCAACCAAGGAGCCCTACGGCAGCTGAGGAGACACACACACACACCAGACATATAGCCGTTTACATATCTCACACTAATATATTGCATGTTCTATCTCTGCACATTGATGTTTAAGGTACCATATGCTGTAGAAACAAGGACAAGAATCCATGTGTATACTGTAGAGTGTGTGTGTGTGTGTGTGTGTGTGTGTGTGTCTCTGTCTGTCTTTACATCTTTGTAGAGGATGAATCAGAGAAGCATCTGTTTCTCTCACCATTGACGTGGTATATAGTATGATACTATGGTTTGCTTCATCAATCAGCTGTTGATTTGTGCTGCTCTCTTCATCTTTACCCTATGGATAGCCTTTCATCAACTGTGTATCCTCTTTACTGTGTGGTCTGCACTTGGTATGATATGGGTTTTTGAAGGCTGATACCAACACACAGATACTTTTAGATTGTTATTGACAGCTAATAATTTGTGCTGATATCCAATATCTTTAAATTTGAACATTTTCATGCCAGAATACACCATTCGTTAATACACAGGACAAGATGTCACTATCCCTTGTGCCTTAAACCAAGGTCAACACTTATAGAAGCCCAATTCAGATTAAAAAAACAAAACAAGCGAGTGATATACCCACCATCAGATGCAACACCATAGCAGACATCAGGCTACACCGTCATAGATCTACGGAGTCATTCCTCACATGGCACCATTCGTCAGTTACCTACCCTAGTCAACAGCGGTATGTAGCACGCCATTGGGGTTTTCAAGTGGGCACCTTCCTTCACCGATGTGTCGTTAAGTTAGGCCCACAACATCTCAAGAAGGCTCAACAGTGTATTCCAGCGTCCTGGAAACACCCCCCTCTATGCCACCACCTCACAACTCCCTTTTACCCTCACCATCTAATGCCTGTCATCAACATAGCATTAACCTAGCCTTGGTTAGCCTTGATCCTAGCCTTGACCTAGCATTAGCCTAGCCATAGCAGTACAAGCCTGCCCAACTGATACATCAACACAACTAGACAACACAGCTAAACAGTGTGTGTGGGTGCGAAGGGAGGGGAGGATTCAAACCCTGTTTAGGGAAAGGGGTGGTCGTCCCTGGTTCGGGCACGAGGAGTGTGTATGTGTGTGTGTGTGTGTGTATGTATGTGCAACCATGCCTATACTTGACTGATGGGCACTTCCATAGCTAGCAGTACAGTACCACAGTACGACACAGTACAATCCCATAAATACAGCCAAACAGTGTTATGCTACGCTACTTTATTCTACTCAGTATTATACTATGAGATACACAGTGCTACCCATAAGGCTGCACAACCCAGTGGCGCTTAACGTTACCTTAGCGGGCTCCCCAGCTAGCATGCTTCCTCCTTATCTACAACCATTCACTTGCTCCTTCCGCTGCTTGCGACATATTCCTAACCGCAAGTTTTACGATGTCCCTATGTCTAAGTGCTGCCTGTGCTTGCTGCACTGCCTCTTTTGGGTTCCACTTCCTCCCTGTTTTAACTGTGGGCGCTATACTCCTAACCACTGGATCCTTTGACTGAGTCAGAGTCATTTCCATGTCTTTCCTGTACAAGGCTACACTGCTTAGACAGCGCGGGGCTCCAAGCCATTTTCTAACAAATGAGTTGATCATCCTTTCTAGTTTTTCTCCCTTCGATAGGGGAACCTCATACACTGTCAGCGGCCACATCAGCCGAGGCAACAATCCAAACTGTAGACACCACAATTTTAATTTTCCTGGGAGCCCTGATTTGACTATACCTGAAATGCCTCAAATCATTTCCTGCCTCAACTCCTGAAATTGACCCTTATCACTGAGGCTTGTGTCATACCATCTTCCTAAGCTTTTGACCAGTTTCTCTATCACTGTTGGCACCACTTCATCATCTATGAAAACCGTCTTGTTTACTACCTTCCCTTTAACAATCGAAATACTCCTAGACTTACTTGGCTTCACTTTCATCCTAGCCCACTGTAAATTACTATTTAGCTTATCTAGTAACCTACTAGTACATGGAGCTGTTGATGTCATAGTCATCATATCGTCCATGTAAGCCCTAATTGGTGGGAGACGCAGCCCTCCCTGCAGCCTTTCCCCATCCACTACCCATTTTGAAGCTCTAATGATGACCTCCATTGCCATGGTAAAAGCTAATGGGGAAATTGTACACCCTGCCATAATGCCCATCTCCAGCTGCTGCCAAGCTGTAGTGTACTCTGCTGTGGTAAAACAGAGTTGAATGTCTGAGAAGTAATCTTTAACTTACCTCTTAATACTTTCCGGCACTCTAAAGAAATTAAAAGCCTCCCACAACAGACTATGTGGTACTGACCTGAAAGCATTTGCCAGATCCCAAAATACTACATGCAGGTCTCTTTTCTCATGTCTAGCTGACTGGATTTGGTGCCAAATCATACTGGTGTGCTCTAAGCACCCGGAGAAGCCTGGAATTCCAGCCTTTTGCACCGAAGTGTCAATTAGCCTATTCTTATCTCAGTAACTAGACAGCCTCTGTGCCACAACACTAAAGGAAACCTTCCCTTCAACATTAAGTAAGCTGATAGGCCTAAACTGACTTATCTCTACAGAGTCCCTTTCTTTGAGAATGAAAATTGCCCCTGCTCTGAGCCACAGTTTAGGAATAACCTGTTTCTTCCAGTCTACCTTCATCAGCTTCCATAGAAACCTCAGCACATCTGGCGTACTCTTGTACAGCCGGTAGGCTCCATTAGGCCCCGGGGCTGAAGAGGCCCTTGCACACCTCACTATCTCTTGTACCTCTTTCCACCTTGATGGGCTAACATCACATTGACTATCTATCTCACCAATAGGTGGACAGTACCTATTGGTACCATGGGACACTAAAACTAGCCACTGAAACCCGGACTAATGAAATTCTTTCAACATCAATATATCATTGGCAAATTAATTGTAAAACCTAGGTATAATTACCATAAATAAATGAGGCCATGGTGGAGACGATTGCCTATTGTTAGTGTTACTCAAAATTTCCCATAAACCCCATTGCTTCCCGTTGCAAAAAGAATGTGGCTACTACTTGTCCCCATCTGATATAAAAAATAACAACAATAAAAATATATTCACTAGCTGTGGAGGTGGACGACACTGAATGGTGATTATCTGGGTTTGAAGAAAAGTGACAACATAGGCCTCACATATCAGCAAATCAATATATATGTCTGAGCCTACTCTGCAGATGCTGTATCTGAGTGTGTGCACAGTTAAGCATCATTCACTTCATACAATTTAGTTCTTGAGATGTATAGATGCCCTTCAAAAATCGGTATGAGCTGTTAATATGCCGCATTCCGCATCCAGCCCCGTGTATAGGGCCAGGAAATTGACAGAGAAGTTTGGAAGCGAGTTTAAAATTGAGGATGTGGGCGGACAAGTTAGTTCTCTGACTCACACAGTCCTGCAGCTAATACACACTATCTCTGAAACTTTTTTTTACATTGCCACACTCAGCACATCTCAACCAGTCTGCAGTCGGCTGATATTGGTGCGTCCCTACTGCCGGCTTACTCCCATTCTGAGTTCTAAATACTGTACAGCACTTCGCTTTGGCATCAGCCAGCAAAAGCATCACAGGTGTTCAAGTTAAGATGCTCTTACACTGTTGTATATCATCAATCTGTGATGAGGTTTTGATGAAGACATGTACTTTTTTGGTGAACGTACTTTCCCTCAACCTAGTTAATAATTTCCTATGTTTCCCACAATGCCTTTTGAGAACCCCCAGAGAATGGCTATGAACTTGTTACTTTCGATAACGATAGCATAGTAAGATTAAGTTTTTCCAGAAAATGTGTGAGTCCCCTGACTCAAAATGCATTTCTTGCAGCTGCATTGCATTCTGGTCGATTGAAGTTACTGTCTGCCTTTTCTCTGATGGATTTCTTCCCGTGTGATTGTTGAACATCGGCCTAGAAAGAAGCCCTTGCTCTTCTGAGGGGCTGACAAGCCAAGATGTTTACCGTTGATGTTTTAGATCGCTGAAACATTTTTAAGCTATCAAACTCCATTGTATCTGCACTGGAAGTATCTTAACATGGTGGTAACTCTTCTATGTTTGGACAGTTATCCACTGCATAAGAAAAATACACCACCAAACAATGGGCCCAGAAATACAAGGTACATCACCAAAAGCTGTTTTTTAGGGGTTTTTTTCCTTTAAATGGGTGAAAACTAGCTTAGCGTTAGCCGCGAGCTTGACGGCTGTGAGTGTCTTGGCAAATGAAAATATGACAATGAAAAATAAAATTACCAATAATATTTAAGGTGGATTTTTTTTTTAACATAAGGACACATTATGTAACTTTCACACGTTGGCAGCACCAAATTGGCTAATTGGTTGAATTTGGAGGACTTCATTACCTAAAAATCCTGCAACATAATGCCATTAAACTGCACACGGCACATTCATGTTTACCGACCAGCGGGTCTGTGATGCTTTATACCAAATTATATTGCTCACTGCTGTTTAGGACACACTTTTCATTCTTGAGTTTCCATTTGTCACTTCCTGTGTGGAGAAGATTTCCCACGAGTGGCCATACACGTCACCAGAATTTAATTTGGGCAAATAGGAATCTACAACGTCTCAATTAGCGGTGATGGAATACTCTTCTCTACCCCACTTTGTGTTTTAGAATGATATATATTTTTTACATAAACATCTTGCATAGTGCAACATTAAATTATGCACACATGCTATTTGCATGCATACACACACTCGCACACTAACTGACACACACAGTGCACAGTGTTTAGATGATTATCTTATTGTTAAATTATGCATGGGATGCACCAGAGAAGAGGAGGACAGAAGAGTCACACACAGCGCTGGAGGGGATGGAGGGATGTCTGTTTTTCTTTCTGTTTGGAAGAATAACATCTGCTCGGTACAATCCCTCTCGCCCAGCGTAACAATAGCAACCCTTCCTTTGCCTCTGCGTGTTCTCCCCATCGGTTCAGATAGGCTATCATCCTCCCCGCCTGCGTCCGAAAAAAAAAACAAAACAAAATTACCATCAGGGACTGAGAAGAAGACATTTAGTTTACTGTCGGCTTAGAGGATTTCTGGATAATGAAGTCCGCGAACACAGGAAAGTGTTGCAGAAGAACTGGATGGTAGCCAGCATTCCTCCTCCAGCACCTCCAACACCCAGCGGTGGGTAGCGCTGGACTGAACCCTCGGAGGAGGAGGATTTTGTCTCCAGTGTGTGCACTAGTGATATTTTGAAAGTTGTCAAGCGATAGCTTTTATATGACGAGATGGGGAGGAGGGGATGATTCAAAAATCTATGATGACATTGCCACTAACATTTACAAATGCACAGGATTTGACGTTGCAATGCTTTGTGCCTTAATCCAGGGCGAGCATTCACACAGAAGACCCAATGCAGATGGCAGAAAGAATGATGCACCAACCCACAAATGGTGACTATATATATTGAATGAAAAGTACTGGTGTTTTGATGTAAAAAAATTTTTTTGGTATGTATTATTAAATATGGGTGTGGAAATGGACAATTAACTAACAAGGTGAAAAGGTCATTTTTTTCAATTAATTTTGCCTTTCAAAATAAAAGAAAATAAAAAATCCCATTCCCACCAAGTAGGTAATGCCTGACAACTCATCCAGAGTCTACCTGAAGTTTAATTTTATCAACAAATCTATCCATTACACCTCATTCAACTAAATGAATCTTTATTCAACCAAATTAGACTAATTAAACTATCAATCAAGCAAATAAATTCAGCTAATGATGGCAAATGAGTGAAATCAGTCACCATTTTGTCCACACACAATATAATAAATCCCTTGAAATATACATTTCATATACATATACATATGCATCCTGAGGCCACTCCTGGGCTCTGTACACACTTGTACTCAGCTGTCAAATACAACTTATATTCACAATCACATACACACATTCACACACACACTGCACCCTCCCCTTAGCCTTGGCGAACAGCAGGTAATTAAAGCTCTCAGCACTGACTGACAGCTCATGTTAAATAGATGTTGCAGCTCTCTGACACAGGTCAGGTAGACAGAGGGAGAGTGGTCACGCAACAATACGCCCGTGCTTGAGTGCTAGCATGCGTGTTGGTGTGCAAGAAGGAGGAGACGTACGCGATAAAGCCAGAGTATGTGTGTGTGTAAGTGTATGTTTGTCTGTCTGCGCTTGGGCCTATGTGTTATTTTCTATTTCCCTGTCTCTCTCCGGCAGACGTCAAGTTTGCGGCTGAGGTCTGGCGGCTTGATAAACACCAAGCCCGTACGGGCCGACGCCAATGCCTGCAATATGATTGACAGCTGCTATCGCACCTGTTATTTTCCTCTCTGCCCGCGCCAGCCTCTGTTCTATCAATCTTTTTCTGTGGTTATATACCAAGGTTAGTCTCTTCAAATAAAATATGTTGTCTCTTTTTTAACCACCGCCACCGCTGCCTGAAACCATGGCTACCGTTATTACTCATTCTCTCAAAAAGGGACCAGAATATCTGAAAGGATAAAAAAAACAAAAAACAACTCATGAGCGAGGTCGGCCAGCCAGCAGCATCTAAATTGTCTCCATTGTTGTGAAAACCATGTAAACGGAGTGAACAAAATATCAGATCTACCTTTTGTCTCTGTGAAATAGTCTGACCAGGTGGATCTAGCTGAAAGCTTCTTAATTTTGTCCCTTACTGATTTCACTTGTTCAATCCACTTCAGTCGAGAAAATATTTTTAAGACGAGATGTGGATTGTTCAAAAGGAGGCGCTTTTATTTTGTACAGTAGTTAGCTATTTCTCTGTGTTTTAAGTCTCTGCCCTTAGTTTGACACCTGAGCTGCTGGCTCTGTGTGGTCAGTTCTGCTACTTCTGTAGAGTAGAGCCCACATCCATAACAGTGGGAAGGAGCCTCGGGCAGATGTTGAATTGCTATTTATTTAGACTAAAAGGGGCCCATTAGTGTGTGCATGTGTGCATGTGTGCATGTTTCTCCGTACGAGTGTGTTTACAAGTGTGTTTGCGATGATTATTTTAGGGTGATGAAGCGAGCTCCTCAGACGGGTATAGATTTATTTTCTGAAATTATTACACCCATATGACGCACCAGCTTGAGCAGAATAATGACAATCCTCCACTGAGCTCAGAGCCTGTTGAAATCTATTCTACCGGCCATAGAAAAAAAATTCACTCACACACACACACCACACACACAGTGCTTATCTGTTGATTTAAAGTTGAGAGATCATCTATCAAACAGCTCATGAAAAACCATCAGCTCATTGTCTATGCAGCATGCCTTACAGGGGAAGATGTGCTAGTCTTCACCAGGGATAGAAACAAACCCAACCAACCAAGAAACTCTGCATAAAACTGCATTCTGTATGGCTTAAACTGTACAGAATGCAGTTTCAGGACCACTCTTACCTCAGACAAAGGAAATACTTCAAAGGCTCTGAAAACCTCAATGCATAACAGTGATGAATATATAATATCCATATTTGGTAAACCTTTAAAGTACACCTGCGTCATTTCTGTAATCATTATGTAGTTAAAGGTAAATTTAAAAATGTAATATATGGTCAATTATGAATTGTCGCAGAAAATACTGAATTAATACCTTGAGGAACTGTTTCTTTCTAATTGCAGTGGTTTATTTGTCTCAAGGTCTAGTTGACTTCAGGTGAATGATAGACCTGCTGGTGGCAAGAGAATCAGCTGGGTCAAGCATTGTTACTGACTAATTACACCGATAATGATAGAAAATAAGCGCTCTATATTTTGTAATTAGTGAAAACACATTTATTTTGAAGGCGTTATCGATGACTCTAATCCCAGGTCACAGTGCACACACGGAACGACAAGTTTGAAGTGCGATTGAGATTGATGGAAATGAATGCAGTCATCTATCAGAACTTGTTGCATGCAAACAACTTGTAAAATGTAAAATGTGTTTTTTATTCAATAGTACACAGCGGACAACAACAGAAAAGATGAAAAAGAATGAATTAAATTAAACACATGAATGCAACAAAGGTTGTGAGCCACAACACAGGCTTTGCAACTGCATCACAAACCTCCTACCATCGGGATCCTCCCTATGTTTCCAGGGCTCTATGTTCCCTGGCCTATGTTCCCTCAAGGTAACTGCCAATAGCCTCATGTTCCATCAATCCAATGTTATATATTGTATTATAACATATAACATATAATAGGTATAACGTCCATATATGTCCAAGTAGAAGTGGGGCGAAAAATGGCACATTTGAGGAAACAATACCCTCCACATCCCATGGGAACATAGACTGGGGAACATAGGTCCCTGGGAACATAGAACTCAGGGAACATAGAATCCTGGGAACATAGAGCCCTGGGAACATAGATACGCTCCCCTACCATCACGGAGGTCCATTGGAGAATTAGTTAGTTAATAATGTCTAAATATATAATAACCAGGCTAGAAGAACCTGAACCTGAAAAAGAATAGTGTGATCAGGTAGATTTGTTTCCAAATGTAGGTTACTGTGACACAGTAAACTGTCTTGTCTTTAGCCCTAGTCTCTAAGTTGTAGCTTGAGAAACCCAGTTAACCTGAACAAACAGTTGGTTTCTGGCTTTGTTAGCTAGCTAACTAGCCGGCAGGCTAATTTAGCAAACAACTAGCCGCTACTGCTAGCTTCTACTAGATACATCATTGTGGTAGTGTGCAAATCAGATGTGTTAACAACAGGACAGTGATGGTTAGGTGAGGAGATACTATGGTTAGCTAGCTAACTTAGCTGAATTTATCTAAACACAAAATTGATCAGCTGTATCAGCGATGGAATGGTCAGTTCCCAGTAAAAAACAGCACAGAAATTAACCATTGAATTATGTTGTAGTGTTTCTAAGTTGTACATTTAGAAACAAGTTGTACATTCTAAGTTGTACATTTAGAAACATTACCGGCCTTTCTCAGCCATTGCTGCCCAAGAGCTCTGGACCTCCAATATGGCTGTCGGTGGGTGCATTACATCACCTCCATAAAACCCGAATAGCCAGCTGATCTACTAGACACCCCTCTTGTAAATGCATGCACATACAAATTCAAGCACTCACGCACAGTTACACAGCACGCAAATGCATGCATAGAAATTCAATTACACACACGCACATGCACACCACACATACTCCCACATGAACACACACTTGCCAGACTAAACAAGCATATGGCCATTATGCAGCAACATGCATTAGGAATTTACATTTCCGCAGGAGTGCCAGGAGTGCGAGCGAGGCTCATTCAGCCTTGCTCATCTAGCCATGACCACTGAAACATGTGCAAGGACAACACAAGGTTATCATAACCAGCCAGCTGTTAACCCAGCCCAGCCTGCATATTCTGGCTGCTGGAGGGGGGGCTTCACCCTCAGCCCACAGTTATCCGCTCACCCAGATTAGCCTCTCAAACTTTTACTTTTACTCTCTATTAATATACGGTCTCAGGCTTAAAGGATAGGTGCAGGGTTTCCAGAGGATGCTATCGAGGTGCTACTGATTGCTATATTCGGCCACAGATTTTCTCAGTTTGGGGAACTTTAACACCTCGTGATCAGCGGGAGGGATAGAGTTGGAAAACAGCCTTCAGATGCCTTTTTGAATGGTGCATCCTGCAACTTAGCTACAGGCGCTAACTGCCGTTGCCCTTCTGACTGTTCCTGTGTCCAGGCTAACGAAAGGTGACCGGGCTTTTGCCGTCAGGGTTCCTAGACTTTGGAAGGCCTTGCCTGAGGAGCCAGAGTCATCTTTTAAATCACTTCTTAAAACTTACTATTGAAAGGCCTTTCTGTGATATCTGGCTTTTACTTTTTTTTGCTTATTTTATCCTTATTGTCTTGTCTATTTATCTATCCCTTTCATTTTATCTTTTTGGCTTTTACTGTTTTGTACCTTTCTGCCTTATTTATCTTATCCTGTCTTTTTATCCTATTGATCTTTGTCATTTAAAAAAATGCTATATAAATGAAGATTATTATTATTAAGAAGAAGTAGAATATTGACTGTCCATTTACTGGTCATAGCCCATGGTTCCTTTAAAATATAATAAGTTTAATTCAGTATTCAGTCTAGTGCCAAAAGGTTAATCGGACCAATCCAGCATCACTTCACTGATAGTTTATTTTAAAATAGCCTAATTAGGTGAACCATCAATTGTTTGACCACCATTAACCACCTACCACATGTAGGTGGTTAATTGTGAGAAAAAGAATAACATTAAAGTTATAATCTGCAACATTTTCATATAAATTAATTAATTGTTTTGCTACACTCTATTGCAACAACTGATGTAACATAAACCCAGTTCATGAAAGCTCCCAGTCAGTCGGCCAGTCAGAGGAGACTCATTAGAGACTAAGACCCAGACAGTCTCCCAGATCACCATCAAGTTCTAGCTTCCAGTTGATCAAAGAAAGCCTCAAGCTAGGCTATCACACACACACACACACATACACACTCAAGCATCACTCCCACCTGTTTATCAAGGTGACTTCCACAGCTGCTGGCGTGTCAGTATAAATCACATTGTACTTTGATTGGGTGGTCAGGACACGGCCCTCCACCCACCCTTCAACCTTCAGCTCATTAGCTGGATGGCTTCACTGGCAGCTGATCTGTCATTGGCTAATTACTTTCCTTATTTGTTTATTAGGTTTTGTTCTCGTTTTAAAAAGGTTGTCCTAATTAAAAGTTTTGAATGGCCTGGGAGTTAATCCGTTGTTTTGTTTGCGCTCTCCGCCCTTGTCCTTGTAGTCCTTTGCATCTTGTTATAGGTAGGCTAAAGTCAGCCATAAAAAGGATGTCCTTTGCCAGGTACAGTATATGCCAATCAGCAGCCACCGGGGGCGTTTAGGACAGGAATTCTCAAACTTTTTCATCTTACCGACCTCCAGAGAGACGCACACTAGAACACAGAGCCCCATTTGGTTTTGTTCCAGGGACCTGTATGGATTTTTGCTCTTGACTTTTGTATTGGATTGTAGAACTGTCTAAACTGTTCGTGGGTAGGTAATAGTGGTGAGAATGAAACCTATTTGCTTCATTCACATGGTGGCCATATTTGATTTACATCATGTTTTGGGGTGGGAAACCCTACCTAGAAGACAGCGAAGCTTATATATACACACCCCAAAGTTATCGTTAAATGTGGAGAAATGAGTAAAGCTGAAGAAGAAGAAGGCCTCACGGTTAGAGAGACCAACCCATTTATTGTGGTCCTGTATGTCCGCGTCCCAATTTGAAAACTTATTGAAAGAATATATAGGTCATGCAAAGTTATTTCAGGCACCCAAAGGTAGAGAACAATCTGTCATCTGTCATGACTGTCACTGTCTCACCTATGGTATGTTAAAGAAACCTGATCTTACCAATAAAAATTGATCTGTCTTCTGCCTCTTTCCTCTCCTCTTTGACCAAATGGATCCTAGTGTAGCAGAATCCCCTTGTAAGCCTAAACATCTCCCCTGGCCAGGGAGGTTTCCCCTCAGGCTGAGTGGGAGATATTCAGCTTTCATGCACAAGAGAAAACTTGTTCTCTTACGGCAGTGATACATGGGGCAACTTTGATGGGCAACAGGGCCCAAGGAGTTGCCTCGGCATTGTTGCTTTGAACACATTGGCACATATTGTTGCCAGGAAACATTTGAATAGATTTGTTACCATGTGGCTCACTTTGCTGCCTGTTGCTGGAAGCGCTGTCTATGTACATTGGCCCAAAATATTGTGACTTGTGTATCACAAGCCTTAGGCACTTAGCAAAGTCAATTTAATGCCAATTTTGTCCACTGTCAGGGTCTCACAATAATTAGCAATTAAATTCAGAAGTGTTTAATTCTAAAGACACCAAAGTATTTTGTGTCACCAGATAGTCATCACCTGATGAGAAAGGGGATTAAAAGTAATTGCTTTAACTTCAAGCATTCTTTCCCTATATGAGCTCAGTCCAAGTGCTTGCTGGGTAACACAGTCCAACTATAATATCCCTATGAAGACAACTTTTCTGTCAAAATGTGGGTATTATAATGTCTGTGACAATGTCTTTTATACGGACCAAATGTATTCACTGTTTGATGGTTTGACTGTATTGTTATCTCTTTGGATTTCAACTGATACAGAGACTACAAGGTTAAAACCTGATCAGTCTTACCAGCCTTGCTGGGTTTGGAGAGGAAAGTGGTGAAAGAAGAAAGAAACTGACACTTAACGACCAATTAAAAACCTCATCTAAAACCTAGAATGCATTAAAATACAGATGTATTCACAATAACCCTGGAAAAGTTCATCCCTTTTGTCTTGCAGACATTAATTTCTCTCACACTGTAAGGCAATGAATCACTAGGAATCAAGATTTATTTTTGTTTTATTGAGACATTTTGATGAGACAAAATTAGGTGATGCTTGCTTATGTGATTAAAACTGTCTGATGATGGATTCCTACTGACCATGGTGGATGGATTGAAGAACTGAACGGACTAGGCAGAAATGAACAAGGGACTCGTTCCAACAGTATGCTATGAGAAAAAGAGCAGAAAACAACTGAGACCAAGCACAGTCAAATCATTTATTTATGAATATTGTGAATCATTAATGTGAAGGACTTATACTGTACACCATGTGCAAGATGGAGACAAATTGATATGGATGACGAAATGTCTGGCTGAGAGCAGGGCTTCAGGAGAGACTCTGAGCTCATGTCTGAACTAGTTGACTCCTCTTCACTTCTATTTTATTGAATCTGCCCATTTTTGGTTTGTTGAGACCTTCTTGCATATCAATATAATGTCATCACGGGAGAATCAAATAAAACATAGAAGCAGCAATATTTAGAATTGCCTCAACCAAAAGATGTGCAATTCAAATAACCAACCCAAAGTTCAACTTCCGCTTTGCACTTGATTTTCAGCTTTTGACATCTGCCTGCCACAGTCCTGCAGCTGTATGGTGGTTTGCTGCGCTTCAAACAATATGCGCTTGTTTCAAACCTCAGTTGTTGGCAGTAAAGTTCATAGGTCACAGTGGCACAGCAGGCTTCAGTCTGCTGAGAATGTGTAAGGAGGCTGCAATACTCTGTTGAGCCTTGAGGTGGGGTGAGTCTGACTCAACGAAACATTGGTGAAGGAAGGTGCCCATTTGTCAAACGAGTTGCACTATTAACCCTGTAACAACTACAATAGGTAGTTAGTGAATGATGCTGCCTGACTAACGGGTCCATAGATTTATGACAGCATACCCTGATGTCCTTTTGAGTAATTATGTGTATAATTCTTTAATATCTGAATTAGACTTTTACATGAATGCTCACCCTGAATTATGGCACATGGGATAGTTACATCATACTGACCACAAATAGAAGTACCACATTTTATGTACATTTTATAATAGACAGTTGCAAACTTTAAAACCTGGTTGGTTTTCTCTACATCTAACAAGGTCAAAACTGCATGTATTCTATCTTGCCCAAAATTGAGCTGTGGAACTTTGCCATTTGGCAGGTCAACTGATAAGCCTAACATCACTTGAGGCACTCGAGCTGCCTAATGTCCTTGCATTTTTCTTCATTAATGTTGAAATTTATGCAGCATGGTGCTCCAAAATCTAATCAGCCCATCTACTATATAGTGTACGTATGATGTTTCTATAATGCATTGTTGTGAAATTATTGTGATCATGAGAATGTGCGTACAGACATACAGACAGAGACAGACAGACGCCACCGTGACGACAATATGACCCACATACTACATACCATGGTGGCGGGACATGAGGGTGTCTGCAGGTGTCAGAAAGCCAAATTTAAGACTTTTTCACTTTCCTTTGGTTTTGCAATACTGGCACACCGCTGTTTTGTCATCTTGAGGTGACTGGTCTAAACTACTGTACTGTAAGCTAGTACAATAAAAAGCTGGGATAGTAAATATGAAATATGAATGAGTGAAACTGATTAAACATTGACTAGTACATGAGAAAATGATATTGTTATAGAATCTACCAGCTTCCTTTAGAGTTTCATCGTCTCCTTAAAAGTTCACCTTTCCCATCAGTGACCCTGAACCATGCATTTGAATCAGTCTACAGATTCAATGTGTACTAACAAAAGAAAAAAAAAATCTATAAGACATTTCCTCTGACATTGCTTTGTAGCAGTGGTAATTTATTTAAATTCTTTTTGTTTGAATGCTTTATTATGATAAAAGGACCACTTCTAAGCTTCTGTATGCATGAAACTGACATAAATGTTTTGATCATTTCACATTTCTTATAGCACTAGTGGATGTTTTCTTGCTGTGAAGGCCAGCCGTTGCTGAATGCATGTCAAGGAAACACCATATGTTACTTGTAGAGTGAGCATAAGATGATCAGACTGTAAGTGGATAGGCAATATAGTACTCGCAAGAATGTGTGATGATTCAACATTGATAAGAAGTTGTTCTGTGGGGATATAGAGATGTTACAATTAATGCAACAGGTTAAGGCCACATTGTTTGCTCACTCCGGCACTCCAAACAAAGTTTCTTCCCTCAATGTGCAACCTTTTCCCACTTACTTAGCTGAACCCAATCCCCATCTTTATCAACATCACACACACACTATACCCTTAGTCTCTTACAGATACCCACACATTAGTATCTTAAATCAGGAATGATGAATAACGTTAATAAGGAAGGAAATTAGATAATGGGATAATTATGAGATAATGATATGACTAACTTTAGTCCATCCACCATAGTTGCAGGTGGATTCCAAGATTGACCCACTACTTTCACTGTTAAGCTCAGTGTGACTGGAGGTTATGTACCATTTACCTAAATGTCTGGCTGTAAGGTTATCATGTGTGGCCAGATAAGTATTAAATGAACCCTGTTTTAGGAACAGTAAAAAATGATTTCAGTCATGGCAAAGCAATTTCAACAGGAGGACTACCTTTTGTGTGCCAACTGAACCAGAAAAAATCCTCCTGCTGGGCAAAGATAAACCATTCACACTGCAAATATTACCGCTAACTAGCTGTCTGAACAGTAGACGCAGTGATAGATAGCTAGCTCTCTCCAGGGGCCGGTCATATAAATATTCAAACTGTGTATGACAACCAACATAGTCCTGTTACTTACCTAACCATAACACTCTCTGTGCAAAGGCACCAAAATACATTTAGCTTGATTCAAATACGTTAGCTAGTATGACCTGCCTGCCACATACAAAAATTGGCAACTGGAGCAACTACAGTACGCGAAGGCTAGCTAACGTCAAACACACAACTCACATCAGCTAAATCTTATCTTACAGTAATGTGACAGTTTTACATTGTCGCTGTTAACATTGTAACGTTAGTTGGCGAATGCCATTTGCCAGCTTCAGCATTAACTAACAACCAGCTTTACCTAGCTTAATTCGGAAAAGCTTGAAGGACCAACTTTTGGGAGACTGGGCAATTTACCAGAAAGGACTAAATGATCCGTGTCTTCAGCAAATATCTTTGTCCAGTGCGCATGCTATCCGTCGACTAAAAAAGCAGATGAAAAGCAGATGAAAAAAAAAGTTGGTGGAACTTGGTGGAACTCCAACTGATCTGATATCTCTGGAATGCAGTGTAAGAACATGATGCATAATGTTAGCATATTACTAATACTAAGCTAAAGGCCACTAATGCTGACAATAAAAATTTGACCAAGTTGGTTTGGCGTGAATTAGCTTGGTTTGGCGTGAATTAGCTCTCTGCTAACATGATCTAAAATGTTTGGCCCAAAGACTGTTAGGTTTGTCTCCGTTTATTTCTGCTTTGCTGTCTACAGTTACCCACCCCGAGTATAACATGAATCAAATATGTGAATAAAGCGAATGATTAGAATAGCCATTCTACTCATACAGGGAAATTGATCTTTTCCTCATTTTACTGGGGAAAATGACTGTATTGACCCTCCCATGTCAGATATGCCCTTGAGGACCACTGGCGGTCCCTTGACCCCACTTTGAGAACCACTGGTTTAGGACACAAGAAGCAAATTTACTCACTTTGTCCTCTGTATTAAAATAATTATATTTATCATCCCCTGCTTGTCACTTATTAATGGCAGGTTGGCATCCTGACAGAGACTTCAAACACTGTGTTTTATGCTGCTGTTTCAAGGAACCCTCCGATCCAGATGAACACACCACAATGTCTCCGACTCATGCCCATTATCGGGACATTGCTTCCACAACAGGGTCGGCTTCAAAAACTCCACAAAATCGAACTGTTTCTTCGCTGAGGTGATTCATCAGGTTCCTTCCCAGGATTTAATGTAAAAGAGAAAAAAGAAAATGTATTTATCTACAAATGTAGCTGGAGGTTTTAGAGGGGGCGGAGAGACAGAAAAAGAGAGAAACAGAGAAAGGTTATGGAGATTGAGACAGAGAGAGAGTTTGGATCATCCTTCTCCTTGATGGAAATACATTAACCTCGAGTTTATAAGAGTGGGGGTGAAGGAGCCAGGTAGGGTAAGGGGGGAGGGAGGGTGATGGTAATAAAACACACTTGGAGTATTTTTCATTTGCTGTGGAAATGATCCCAGCACGATCCGTCCCCCCAGGGCAGCCTAGCATCCAGCCACCAATAGAAGCAAGTCTCTTATCACAGTCATAACACTTTTTTCAATCTGATAACAAACACAGAGCTCCATCTCATACTTGTAGATTTCAAAGTTTTTTTTTGTGGAAGTAATCAGTCTCATTTATTCAAAAGAGACACAATTATTTTTTTCCTGAAGAATTTTTCCTTTCCCACACAATAGTAGATACTGGAGAATGGGGATTAGAGCTGGCTGTTGTTTCAGAACCATGGACAGCGCTGTTTGTTGTGTGTAGGGGGTGCGTGTATCGCAACATGATACAAAAAAAAGCAGCGAAAACCCAAGCTAGCTTGTTTACTCGTAGTTCAACTAAAAAACGCAGTTCAAGAATAAGGATGGATATCAGAACATAGTTTTGTAAGAAAAAACAAAACACGGTAGAGACCCCAGCCGAGGCCAGTAGCCCCAGCAACAGCAACGAGATCGCCAAGACCGAGCTAGCTCCAAAAGCCGCAGAAGACGTTACTACGGCAGCAGCCCCTTCCACAACAAGCACGGTCAGAATGGGTCCACAGCCTCCTCCAACTCCGACTGTCATTGCTCTTGTCGATCTTGGGACAGAGGAGCCAGCTCGGGTTCACCGACAATCCTACCCTACTCAGATAGTTAATGGCCAAAAATGCTCATTTAACAGAAGCTGGTTTAATGGAAGGGAGTGGCTGGAATATTTAGTAGTTGCTGATGCTGCCTTTTGCTTTCCATGCCGGACATTTAGTATTGGGTGTAGTGCTAATGGCGACAAAGCCTTCACACAAGCCGGCTTCTCTAATTGGAAATGTGCAATGGATAACACCAAAGGTTTTGCAAGACATGCATCCAGCAAGGAACATTTGAAATGCAGTGCTCTCTGGATGGACGTCTGTAGTCGTAGTGCTACAGGAACTGAGGTCTCCACACTTGTTTATGAGGGGCAACTGGCAAGGAATCGCTTATATGTGAGTGCGATCGTGGATATCATTGAGTTCCTTGTGTCACACCAGCAACCACTGAGGGGGACGTTGGACGCTTTGGAGTCAAGAGAGGAGGGGGGAAGTGGACTATTTTTGTCTATGATGGAGTACACACTGAGGAAAGACGATGCCCTAGCCAAGGTATTTAGCACTATCCCGAAAAATGCCACATACACATCACACGAAATTCCAAACGAAATAATAGGGCCCATGAGTGAAATAATGACCAGTGAAATAGTTGAAGAAATAGAAGATAGCTGGTACACATTGAAGGTGGACGGGACCAAGGATCCAACTGGTTGCTAGAATGTGTCAATTGTGGTCCGTTATCTAGACAACAATAATGAAACTCACAAGACTGCTGGGAATGGCCAGTACGAAGCACTGTGATGTGTTAAGTCTGACAAACCTGGTCCTTTCTGAGCTGAGAAAAGCAGGCCTAACCACAGAGAAGATCCTCAGCCAATGTTATGATGGTGCGAGCGTGATGTCGGGGAAAAGAGTGCAGAAAATATTACAGGAGAAAGTTGAACGAGAAGTCCCGTATGTGCATAGTTTCAATCACCAACTACATCTAGTGGTTATCCATGCCATGTCATCTGAGAATGCACTACAAGCCTTTTTCGATGTGTGTGACATGCTTTACCGGTTTCTGAAAAAGCCAACTGTGGCCGCAGTGTACACGGGACAACATCTGAAAAGGCTACTGGACCAAAGGTGGACCGGTCACCTGGCTACCGTGTCAGTCATCATTAACAGTTATGACGCTGTTGTGCAGTTCCTCTCAGAGATTGACAGCAGTGGCCTTCACACGGAATTAAGAATAGAGGCAGCAGGGTTCCTAAAAGCAGTCCAAGACCCCCACTTCAAGTTTACTGCGGTTATGGTCCACAAAATCCTGGCCCTCCTTGACCCTCCTAACAAAGTGTTACAGGATGAAAAAACAGACCTCTACACTTGGAGTGAAGGTTATGAAAAGTGCATTGGATTGTGTGGAGAAGCTCAGGAGTGACTTGGAGTTCCAAGCCATTTGGGCACAGTGTGCCACTGGCGGCCCACATGATGCTTCAGAAACAGCCGCTCCTCCGCCAAGTAAGAGAATGCGCCAAGACACTGGACTTCAGCGCACTGGACAGTGTCATTGGGGAGATGAACAGAAGATTTAGTGAACGGAACAGCCAGCTGGTTGAGGCGCTGTGCGCCCTTGACCCAGACAGTCCGACGTTTAGGGCATCCTCAGCGATGGGCGAGAACACCTTTTCAATGCTAACCAAAGTCAAATCTGAGAAAAGCCTGCTTGATCCAACTGGCATTTGAAGGGGATCTTACAAAATGATTTCGGGAAAAAGACTGGAAGGATCGCTTACTCACGAAGTTCAACAAACAAACAAGGAGGCTGCTACTCTACTGAGGAAAGGTAAGAAAGAATTTTGCTGGTTTACTTTGTAAAAATTCTGCTGGTTTGGCGTATTGGAGAATTACTTTGCCAGTATAATTTTAGGCTATTTGCATAGGTGTATGCTAGTGTCCATAGTACTGAAACGGAGCGGAGGAGATTGATAGACAGACAGACAGAACGCGTCACTTAGTTTGGTTTCTTAGCCTGCTTGCTTTTCGTGGTTGTAAATAGAACTTTCTGTTACGTATAGCTCACAGGTGGACCCAGGCGCAGAATACAGAGGCAGGATCGGATGCAGACGAAGCAGACAGGGAACAGGCAAGGCAGAGTCAGGTAAGGCAGTAGTCCGAGTAACCAGGGTCAGATGTAGATAAGGCAGACAGGGATCAGGCAAGGCAGAGTCAGGCAAGGCAGGAGTCGAGTAACCGGGGAATCACGAGGAAAAACGCTGGAAGGCTATGTTAGACATAAGACAATCTGGCAACGTAGGAGAGGAAAGCCGGGGTTTATATGCAGGTGGGGTGACGAGCTGATGGAGGACAGGTGTGCCAGGGGGGAGGAGTAATGAGCCGGTGACAGGGAGGAGTGAGGAACACAGGAGACACAAGGGGGAGCTAGAGGCGAGGCCGTGACACTTTCGGCCCGAATTCCATTTTCGCCCCATTGTAGCAATCCACAGACAGAAGGGAAACGACAGGGAAGTGAAGGGACAGTCAATGAGAGAGAGCGAGAGAGAGAG
>OOFE01045024.1:0-14374 GCA_900323365.1 Monocentris japonica | reverse complement strand
CTCTCTCTGTTTCTCTCTGTCTCTCTGTCTCTCTCTCTCTCTCTCTATGTCTCTCTCTGTCTCTCTCTCTCTCTGTGTCTCTCTGTCTCTCTCTCTCTCTGTCTCTCTCTCTCTCTATGTCTCTCTCTCTCTCTCTCTCTCTCTCTCTCTCTCTCTCTCTCCCAAACCATTTCCCACCCCAGCCTTGAGTACCGGCCTCTACCTCTAACTGGCAATTTGATTAAGCCTGGGAGATAAGGTCGCAGAGGAGAGGAGAGGAGAGAGAGGGAAGGCTAGAGAGAGCGAGAGACATTCTGGTGCAATCACAGCATTGATCTCCTAACCATGTGGCCAGTGTAGATTATGGGACCGAGTTAGGGCCATCATTGGCTTTGGAGTCCAAGATAAGTGTGTGTGTGTGTGTGTGTGTGCGTTTGCCTGCCTGCATGTACACACTTACATCTGCAATGCATATCCTACGTGCACGTGTGTCTGTGTGCATATTCAGCGTGCATGTCTTTGTGCGTGCATGTGTGCGTGTGTTTGCTATAACGTAGCGCACACACACGCAGCCTATCCTATTTGAGTGTGTACTACTAGACTAGGACCTAAGTTGAATTAATGTGTCCCTACCCCCATTCCAATTTCCATCGGAGGTCTCTTGACCCTCCCACTCTGCAGCTACATAATGGTCCATTTGGGGTTTAGCAGCAGGCATTACCAGGGAGCATGGAGACAGTGGGCCAGACTGTATTTCCATAAGACTGGGACACAGAGGCCCTCCTATACATATATTACCCCTTTGTGTCTGAGAGGTCTCATGTGGGGCTTGTCTACACTCTATGAACACACACCCGCATACATGTGCAGAAGCAAGCGTGCACACACACGCACGCACACACATACAGAGGCACTCAGAGGCATAAACACACAGATACACAACACAGGGTGCATACACATGTAGACGTGCAAACGTGCACAAATTCAGGTGAGCACATACTGCACACACATCTATGGTAAAGATACATATTGTGTTCCCATAGATATATAAACACACATGCACACACATGCACACAGAGATATGACAGCTAGAATGGGACCCACACAGTGTCCTCACAGTGATTGACACTGATAAGCTCTGAAGGGAGGCATACTGCCATGGCTGTCATAAGATAGCGGCATAATGTCTCACATGCATAGGTCATCCCTGTTGCATTCAGCTGGCTTTGATAATTCTACTGATTGATATATTTTCTGCTCTATTCTGTATTTCAGTCTGATTTCTCCACCCGGCACGTGTCACACCGCGGCTGAAAGCACAGTAAAAAGCATTCCAAATTGAAATCAACGGTTGCTGCTGGTTGCGAGGTTTTTAGGGTGAACGTAAGGACAAAATGAAAACATTCACTCCAAAACCTGACTCTGTTCTCATTTTGAAGAATATGACCTGATATTCATTGTTCAGTGTATCCAAATACAGATGCTTACATCCTCGACAATGTCACTATTTTGCGAATGGTCTTAAAATAGCTGGTAACTCCAATAATATTTCATTGTGGTATTCAAGCCAACATTACTTTTGCAGTAGTAGGTGTCAACATTATCAAGTGACAAGTATCTGGTGAGGAGAAATAGCAGACGGTAATGAAGAAAAAAAAATCTGTTAATGTATCTCTTTTAGTGAATCATTATAGTGAAACCAAAGGCATCACTCGGAAAGGAAAAAATGTCCAATTTGACTTCAATTTCATGTCATCAGTTTTATGGCGTTGGATCTAATAGTCACAAATTGTCAGCGAGAGCTTAAATTGCCGTCAACTATTCTGGCTGGATTGTGATCATGATATCATTTGATCGCGAGTGTGCGCAAGGCCCAGAGAGAACACAGCTCTCGGCTTACATCAAACACAATGTAAATCGCTGTGTCCCTCTCTCTTCTTCTCTCAAAACACACACACACACACACACACACACATACACACACTGTACGTCACACTCTCACCCTACAAATACTGGAAAACAGCTGACACGGCTCTCTGTTGACCCACTTCCGACGATATCATCTTCAAAGAGAGAGAGAGGGGAAAAAAAATGAAACAGAACGGAAAGAGAAAGGAGGGGAAAAGGGATTAAATTGAAGAAAAGGAAGTAATTGACTGGGTGTTTCTCTATCTGAGGTAGTGGTGCTGGGGAGGTAGGTGTACGTTTGGTTGCCCAGAGGCAGAAATGCTCCCCATTCATTTACAATTTACAGGCTGCTGCCGTTTGAAGCCAGCCACTCGTCTTCATTTGGGATTCACACACGCCTGCCCGTGGCAGATGGCTATTTCATCATCATCACACACACACACATACAAAGTAGCTTGCGTGCTGATGAAGTGAGGTGGGCTGTGTTTGCGTGTGTTTGCGTGTGCATGTGTGTGTGTGTGTGTTGGTGCTTGGGGATTCCAAAGTATCATTATTTCTGCATAATTGGCTGACAGGAGCATTTGGAGTTAATTGGTTGGCTGACAGTGTAAACCCTAGGGCTTATGGGTATTGTAGTACTGATAATGCAGACATTATGCTTGGTCACACAGCCTGACTGAGACCATTATCTGAATGCTTGAACAAATTTATCAGTAGCTTTTTTCTTTTGTGAGACAGTGAATAATCTAGTATGAGTGGATTTAAGCAGAGGTTATTCACTTCTTTCATTGTAGGACCAATTTGAGGATACTTTGTTTGACCCAATCTAATGAAACATATTAATACTCCTAGTGGGCACCCACCAAAACCAGGTCTGTGACCCATTTTGCATCCCAGTTCACAGTTTAAGAAAAGAACAAAACAAGAGGTTTTCTGCTTCCCTCAGAGATCCATGCTGACAGTTAGATAGAAGTGCCTTAAGGCATGTCTTACATTGTTCTGCACTTAAAAAAGGAAATAATGAGGTCTGATTTGATAGGATCGACTTTATTGTCCCTAGGTGGAGAAGCTCTTAAACTGCTGTATATTGAACTATAGAAGCAACTTTTATAAAGTCATCACTCATTACATCCACCTTTTAATGCCTGCTTGCTGCATTACTGTTACTCCTCCCTTGAGAAGAACTGTTTGGATAATCCAGGCTTTGTTCTCTTTAAAGTCACCAGGAGACATGCAGAATGGTTTTGGCAACCAGCCGTTTGAGAGACAATATGCCTATTCATTTCTTCTTGTCAACATTTGGCATCTGCAGCATTAATGGATAGATAAAGGATTGGTCTAGGGCAATTTCTATAATGGTGTCTGTTCAGACACAGTAGGCCAGGGTCAGCAGAGCAAATCTGCCCTCAGAAATCAAGTTAGGAAAGGTCTTAAAGTCAACTGTACCTCTGAGGCAAACTTCACGTTTTACAGTGCAGTAGCAATGAGAGATGCTGCCACCTACAGCAAATTTGCCAAGCCCGTGCTGGTTAATGAATGCAGCTCTGCACAGGAAGCAGGGGGAAAAAAAACGAGCCTCCGGCAACAACATACAGAGGTTCCCGAATCTGCTGCAAGAAACCTCAATCATGCACTACTTAGGTTGAGTGACAGTCAGTCGAAACAAAGAGGTGACTCACCACATTAAAAGCATAAATGAAGTTGAAGAAGGTGAAATTGGAACAGCCACTTATTTATCGGGTCGTTCCACATTTCACTGCCAGGAATAGTGAAGTTATTTTACCACACATAACAGTCAGATTTCTGTGATGACTCATTCCTTACAGGGATGTAAATACATCAGGCTCAGATCTCGCGGAATGATGTTGTAGTCTGCCGTAATGAACACAAGCTCTATAAAACCAAAGACTACAGCAGGTGATTTCACTGATTAACACACCTTCAACCAGAGAGGAGGGACTAACCAGTGAAATCACCTGCTGTATTCTTTGGTTGGAGTGAAAACCTGCAGACTCTCAGCCCTCTATGGCACATGATTGGACACCACTGGTGTGTATATATATATATATATGTATATTGTCAGAGATTGTGAGTCTGACTTTGTGTGTGTGTGTGTGTGTGTGTGTGTGTATGAATGTGTGCTAGTGCCAAATGCTAAGGCAGGCAGCAAATAAATCACCTAGCCAGAATGTGAGATATTACCTCGGGGTGAAACGAAAGGACAAAGCAGACACGCCGAACGGCAAAAGGTCAAGGGGAAGCAAGGAGGAGAGGCACAGGGAAAAGGTCGGCTAGCGCCAGTAAGACCGAGCTGGTTATGAGCAAAATAATGCGGTGGGGAGGGGAGAGGTGGAGAGAGCGCTGTGAGGGACGCCATGTTCCATAAGCTCACTGGAAAGACTGGGAACGGAGGGTTAGTGATGCCTGGTGAGAAGATTGAGGGAGATGATGAGGGCTTGATGAGGGGTTGCAATGACAGAGGATCATATGGGCTCAGTGTGTGTGTGTGTTCTTGTACTTCTATGCTTGTGGGAACCAGTTCGAGTTTTAGACCTTTAGGAGCGAGGGCACTAATAATTTTGCCGGTCCTCACTTCTTCAAGGGGGCTATTTTTGGGTAAGGGTTAGGATTATGTCAGGATAAAGGTTAAGGTTAGCGTTAGCGGTTAGGGAATGAATGCAGTCGATGGAATAGTCAACGGAAGGTCCTCACAAGGATGGTAAGACCATTATGTGTGTGTGTGTGAAAGCGAGAGCACGATTAAGAATTAATCTACGCGTGTGAAGGCAAAGGAGTGTGTATGTGACCGAGTGAGAGCGAGCGAGCGAGAATTATGGAGAGAGAGAGAGAGAGAGACAGCCAGACAACGCCAAGACAGACGACAAAAGCAACTACACCAAAACAACTTTACATGGATGACAGTCAAATGAATACACACAGGGCGCTAACGACATTAAATCATAAACACACCCTCAAATGAATCCATCACCTTTGCATTACTCATAACACACACACACACACACACAGCAATTAAAGTGCTAACTCAGAACATGATTTACATCATTATGATTATGAGTGTCATAATTATGAGCGCTGTTATCACTCTCATTATTAATAGCAATGACACCATTATTAGCCTGTCTTCTGCTAGTTTGTTAGTCCGCTGGCTAATTACTGTGTGTGTGTGTGTGTGTGTGTGACGGTCCGGGCGCGGTGTCGGTCTAGAGCTCCAAGGTCAAAAGCCTCCTTTGTCCTGAGGGTCTCACACTTACTTAATTCTGCCACTCATAATCTCTTTGAATCTCGTAAATAATACTGGGAGCGCTAATTCGCTCGCGCGATTTATTAGTGTGTGTTTGCGCTACCGAGACTCAGTCGTGCATTACTGTCACAGCCAATCCAATTAGTAGGGAGAGGAGCTGAGGGAAGGGGAGCAGGTATAGGAAGGCAGGCCGGAAGACGGTGCACCCCGCTGTGGGGAAAGCGCATTAGGGAGACCCCCTCCCTGAGCCCGGTGTCTTTTTATCACTTCTGTGATGGCCTGGAAATCGGTGTGTGATCACAGGACAGGGAGACTGTGGAACTAGGAAACACTGCTGCCTGTGTGGGTTGTGTGTGTGACTGAGCGATTGTGTGCATGCGTGTGAGTGCATGCACGTGTGCTTGCAAATGTTTGTGTGTGTGTGCGTGTGTGTGTGTGTGTGTGTGTGTGTGTGTGTGTGTGTGTGTGTGTGTGTGTGTGTTTGTTTACACACAGCTGAAGCAGTGTAATCATGAGGTCCTCATGGGGCAGCCCAATTTCACAGCCCATAGACCTGAGAGGGCTTTGATGCTTATACACCCCAGACACACACACACACACACACACACACAGCTTTGATGGTCACACCGATCCTGATATACTGTTCATGTGTGGTTTGTCATTACATTGACATACAGGGGTCTGAAACATAACAAGGCTGGGACAGTGAAGTTGTTTTCTAAAGGTAACCTTAAGGAAGAAAGAAAAGAAGAAATGAACTTTATTCATCACATACAGGATGTGCAGTGAAACTCTTTTTTTGCACACCCCTGACTAGATACACACAACATATCACCCCACACACATGCACATGCAATACAGGTCAGAGGACAGAGTGCAGGTGTCAGCTGCTGAACAGCGTGCCTGGAGCAGTTTTTGGGGTTAAGTGCCTTGCTCAAGGGCACTTTGGCAGTGTTGGCGGGCACCATAGCTGTGACACCAGTCATTTTTGCAATATAATATTCTTACTCATCAGTTTTAAATCGTATTATCATCATTATTTTCAGCAAAAACAAAACCAATGGCTCCCAAGAGCACTATGCTCTTTGCCGATTCACTGAAAGCAACAGTGTTTGTGCTCAACTCCCTTCCGCTGATAGCTCACATTAACAGGGACTGTTTGCAGCACTTGTGACACCAATTATAAGGCAGACATTAATTAAAGAAGGCAGGAATCATCCACGGGGGTCTGACATTAAATACCAAAAGCACACGTCTCTGATCTCAATAATTACGATGTGACAACACACAGACAAAATGGCACAATATGATCACTATTATTTAAGAGGAGTATAAAATACAGTTTTTTTTACAGGGGGTTTTGTTTATATGGCATAATCTGAAGATGCTAGTACACTCTCAAAAGATAAAGATGCAGTGGAAACAGTTCTCTTAAAAAGACATTCTGCAATTTCCAGCTTTACAGATTTGTATTAATTCAGCTGCTTGTTACTTCTTTATACACTTGAGTTTTCTTTGCTTCTTCGTGTTTTGCTGAGGCGCATTTGTACGGTGACCCTGAAGTGAAGCACAAATTGACAAGTCAGAAAACACAACATCAAATTAGAAAACAAAACACATTACGTGAATCAAACCAGAAAGGGTAGGTACTTATTAACAATGATTCCTTGTCGCTGATTGGACGCACTGTCTGTTTGTCTATTTTGTAAGCGCAAAGCCGTAGAAGAAGAGCGAACAGACAGAGAGACAGTTCATCCAATCAGGGACGAGGATTCATTGTTCAATAAGTGCCTACCCTTTCCGGTTTGAGTGACTTCAATGTGTTGTTTTCTGACTTGCTGTTGTTTTCTGACTTGCTGTTGTTTTCTGACTTGTGTTTTGCTCTTCAGGGCCACCGTACATTTGCCTCAGAAAGGTGTATTGCGAACACAAAACACACTGAGCACACAAACACAAAATTCCTCAAGTGCATTAGCACTCACTTGCCAGCTACCCATTTTTCTTTGTTTCTTGTCCACTCTTCCATCTCTCTGTGGAAGAGGGAAGGTAAACAGAGCTCTTGAGACGGTGATGAGGCAGATGAAGGAATGAGAGGTGGAAGAAGAGAATGCATTTAGTCCAGGATGTAGGGTCCTTCTGAACTCTTCCCCGCCAGCATCCAATTGCATTAATCAGCACTATTGTCCTGGCCCATTTATGAACATCAGTACTGGATTTAGAGTGTGTGTGTGTGTGTGTGTGTGTGTGTGTGTGTGTGTCAGTTGCTCCAGGAACCTGCCCTTTTGTGACTGCATTTTTTCTAAACGAACCGATCCCCCAAACATTGCAAGGGCTTCTAATTTTGAAAAGTGCATTTATCAACATGAACCCCCCGACTAAAAATGATGAGGCCACAATTTTCAGAATCTCCTTTAATTTTACAGCAATTAGGAGCCTAGTTCAAGCACCAACTAGTTGATATTTTCTAAAGCTTCTAAAAAAACAACAACCCAAAACAAACAAACAAACAAAAACATATGCCACTCTTATGAACAATATTCACCCCTTTTTGTATCAAGTCAAATATCAGGAGAATTTATCAAATACCTCTGTAGAAGGATGTAGAACATGGTCACCAATGGTCTGTATCACAAACAGAGGAGCCACTCTGGAGTCAATTTCTCAATCAACTAAATGCTACAAATCGATTTTGAAATAAATCATTACCTAAAGTTAATGATTCAATATAATATAGAGGATGCCGTCTCATTCTGTGCTCTCAGTCATTTTCCAAGACTCGGTGTCAGTGATTTTGAAATAATGGATATCTCGTTTTGGAGTCGGAAGGACACGGTTGTGGTTTCATGTCAGCGTCCTACTGCCCTGTCATAGAGATTAGTATGGTCACACCGAGAAGATGTGAGAGAAATCACCGTGCAGTTTGGCTGGTTTTTCTTCCACTGGTGGTAAAAAGCACAGCTAAAGAGTGGTCAAGCTGTTTCTTAGTGGACAGGAGCCATTTCAAATATCCATTAGTGACTCAGTGGCATCCTTATCAACAGCCACTTAAGAATACAGCATCCTGGCTTTGACTATTTTTGCCTTCTTGGCATTTCCGTCGGAAATGAGTCGCAGAAATACCATAGGAAATGGATAAAGAAGAAGAGGAGAGGTATTTCAAATGGAGAAAATGGAGGTGTGGCATTTTGAAAGCCATTTTTTATGCCTCTGTTGAAATGACAAGCAGTCCCTCCATTAGCAATCATGTCTTCTTTGTGGCAGGGCATATTTTGGAGCTTGTAGAGTAATATGCAGCTTGGATGTGTCTGCTTCTGCTATGCTGTAATCAGTGTCCTACAGAGGAAAATCAGACTTGACAAGTCTGAAATAGGGGGAATACCAGAAGCTTGAGCATTCAGTTATACAGACAGAGAATCGCACATTTACACACACACACACGTGCAAACACACACAGACACACACACACACACACAGCAAAAACACAAAAACAGACACAGACGAACAAACACACGGGCGTCAATTCAACAAAACCTAAGTTATGGCAAAGTTAATTGGCATCTTGGCAAAAAACAACAACTTTTAGCTTCTTTTCCAAACCTAGTATGAGGACTAGCCTGCATTTTATTTTCTCTTGAAAAAATTGCTGTTGTGCCCACTCACGATCCATCCGGCTTCCAAATAGGCCTAGAAAATAGACAAAATGCTGCCTGCAATGTTGATCTGCAATTAAATTGGCTAAAATAATTATCTACATCTAGTTTCCTATTGTTCCTCCGCAAGAAAAAAAGTAATTTGCTGTTCCTTGACTGCGCTCTAATAGAGCCATCTAGTGAAGGCTTCTACAGTACACGCCTGTGTAGTAGCTAGGGCCGTTTCATAACCTACTGATCTGCTGCTTTCCAGTGGTTGCTGATGTCTGCATTTTACATTATCTTGCTCACATCCCAATTTTCACTGGTGAAAATGAGTTAGATTGCCAATACAAACACAGCACTGTGGCATTTTCTTATCTGTTCACCCTTGTGTTTTCTTCATGAGGTCCTACACAGATGCTGGGCTCACGCAGTTTCAGTCAGAGAAAGTTGCAGACCCTGTAAGTTTAATAGACAGGGTTGCTCATGTCTGTTTTATGAACTTAAGATGCAGACAGCTAGTGGACTAGAAAGCAGGGGGCTAGTAAATAAGGTGTGGCCGTGGTATACGTGTCCACACACACACACACAAACCCATACATGGCAGGCCTGAGATGGCGGAGAACCAGCCTGGGGGTTTTGTATTGAGCCTGACTAGTGTTGTTCTATGATAACTATTGCTGAAGCTATTCGTTCTGTTGTTCTGTGTGTGTGTGAAAAGAGGCTTATTAGAGCTGCACTGGCTTCCCTTGGGATCAAGTAAGATGGGGCTAACACAACACCATTGAAGACACAGGCTTCTGATTCTTACATGCAAAGGCACCATATCAAACACACGCATACACACACCACCCTGTGGCCCTTTCTAATCATACAGCCAATGTGTATTTCTGTGTAGTTGTCTCAAAGGAGCCTCCATGCTAGGCCCACAGTTCCCTGGTGGAAGCCGACCCAGGGTGTGTGTGTGCGTGTGTGTCTTGATCATGCTTTCATCGCATCACACAGGGATTGTTACTGATCAAGAAGCAGTACAGGGCAGGTGATGGCGAGAACAAATAACTGTTGGGCATCTACGAGGTAGATAGCCAAAGATAGGGAGGTGGGAAAATAAAGGGAGAGAAAGGGAGGGGGGGTGGTGAAGCCTGAACAAGTGGGGAGAGAGAAACACTTCAGGGGATGTCTTGCAGTAAGAGCCAATGAGCTGAGGTGGTCTAGTGGTGCCTCAGGTTCATTATGACAGAGTACAGACTGGATCAGAGAGAAAATGATTCGGGACAAGGACCAATTCAAATGCATGTTGTGAAAGGATGAACAATGGCACGTCTGCATTGAGCCCACTGCTTCTCATTCTCTTGTCCTACATGCACACACACCTATACACATGCATACACACAAGCAGGCCACCTCTCTCCTATCGCACAACCCCAGACACACACGGAAACACACAACCCTCTTTCCCATCAACAACCTCATTTCACTGCCCCGTGAGACTAAATGAGATTTCTGTCTTTCAGCAGAGGGGGTGCGAAGGCAACAGAGGGACACATCAAGAGAGGTGACGGCTTTATAATCGCTGATGTCGGATTGGATGTCAGCCGCCGCATAAGTGACTATCTATCACCACCACACCGGGTGTGGAGAGGCCTCTTTATGGAGGGGCAGACTTCAAACGCCACAGAAAATTCCTTCTCCCTCCAGCCCACTCCACAGCCCTGCAGGAGGGCCAGCCACACACACATCCACACAAAGGCCTCTATGTGCGTCTGCACATGAATGCAGACGCGCATGTGTACACATTCAGCCACACATTTGTACACATAGTGGCAGAGAGCAAGAGACACACACACCCATGCACATTTTGTTGTAGATAATGTTGTAGCATGTTGCAGCTCACTGTAATGAGTGTGGAAGTTCATTAGGTGTGTTTAACATTTCATTACATTTTTTTTTTTTATATATTACATTCATTTAGCAGACGCTTTTATCCAAAGCGTATTTCAATAATAAAATGGATGATGAGTGAGATTACTTCAAATGCAAAGACATGGGTACAGTCAGTATCTGTGTGTTACATGACTGAGTGGATAGCGGGAGACGGAGAGGGAGAACGCGGAGAAAGGAAGACAGACAGAAGTTTTCAGCTCTGGCATCTTGTGCTAAAGCATGCATGTAATTCACTCTATACCCATTTGTGCATGCTGGTGTGTACATGATTGTGTGTGTGTGTATGTGTGTGTGTGTGTTGCCTCTCTCTGCTAACACTGGCAACAGCAGTGGCAGATGCTAATCTGTGCTGAGAGTCATTATCTGTGTTTCCTGGGCCATTAGCCTAATGCTAAGGGATAACACAGAGAAGTGGATAAAACCTGGCGCTAACAGGGGCTAATCATCAGGAGCACCTCTCACTGTGACTTCAGCTATGACACTAAACAGCAGAGGCAGAGCACCTCGGGGACCGGCAATCAGATAATTACAGAAGCCTGGAACATTTTACTCAATAAATTGAATACAATTTCAATAAACGGTCTCAAATATTTGAACTATCCGAGGTGTGCGTGATTTGATTTGACACTTGAACGGCCTCAGAGGTGCTAACATCACTTTTATCTTTGTTATTAATTATTAATATTTTCAGATAATATAATAGCAGAGGGTTTTTTTTTTCAGGTCCAACAGGCAGCAATTTTTTTTTTTTTAGCTTTCTAGTCTTTGGGAAGACGAAATCATTAGGAGTTCTCAAATATCAAGTGCCCGAATTGGCAGCCGAAAGAGATGCAGCCATGTTGCTTAAAGCACATAGTTTCCCTAACCCCGCGATTTCCCCTAGCAACAAAACATCTCAAAATATGTGGTATGGGAGCTTTCTCTTTGCCAGACATTGGCACAGCACGGCAGCTCCAATCTGCATATCACCTGATCTGACCAATGAACTGCTTCCTGCTTAATCATTCTATTTGACCTAGCAACCAAGAGCACCCGGTAAGCTTTTGACTGGCAAACAGTGAAATAGAATTTAATCCCTCAGAAGATCAAATGTTGGAGAAAGCACTAACGAGGCAGGTTTCCGGCCCTTTTTTTTTTACCTTTTAATGAGCGGCTACCCATTGAGGGTGACCTGCTGCTCCGCATTGCGCCGGGCCTATTGGACGCACCCCCACGGATTCATCAAGGCTGTAACTCAATATGAAACAGTCACAGATACATATTTACTTTGGGTTATTTCACAGGCTCGCGTGAGAAATGAACAATATGGCATTGTCAAAGAAAGAAAGGAACAAAGAGAAGTGAAAGTGTATGTATTTAAGATTGATAAAGAGAGAGAGAGTGTGTGTGTGTGTGTGTGTGCTTCCTTCTGCTTCAAACGCCCTACCTTTAAAAGCAGAGACAAAACCGTGTCTCTTTCTTCTGTCGTCCCTATGTAGTTGGGCTCTGGCTGCATTTCAAAGCCAAGCTGGCTGACTGAGGCCTGGCCACAGCGAAGCTGAAAGGAGGACTACATGTGTTTGAAGGGAGGCTGAAGAAATATATACACATACACACACACGCATACAAACACACACACACACACACCGTTCTCTAAAGGTGGAGGCAGTATAGCGGGCTCCTGCACAGGGCCTGGCTACAAAGAGACCCCACTGAGGTTGAGCAGACGAACTGAGGTGGCCCTGGACTGAGAGAGGGGATGAATGAACCAACCAACGAGGGAGAGGAGCTTGAAACAGCCTCCGGGATGAAAAGGGAAAAGGGAAGAGGAGAGAAGGAGTAGGAAGCCGTAGCTCCTTCCTAGCATATCGGCCCCTCCATGAGGCCCGACGCCAATGGACAGAGTGGCAGAACGATAGAAAGATAGATGGACGGAGGAAACGAGGTGGAGAAGGGAGGGGGTACAGGAACGGAGGGGCCCCTATTAGCAGGGTCCATCACCTTTTGGCCTGCCTGGATCTCCTCATCTCCATAATAGGCTCAGGCTCATTAGAAAGGCAGACAGCAGGGCCAGGCAGACAGTCACCTCCCTGCTCCCACCGGAGACCTCCATGAGACAGAGATGAAAGAAGGATGAATGGAGAGATGGATGGATGAAGGGAAAGAGATGAGCTGGAAGATTTGGCCCCGGGTTTGATCATGAGGACGGAGGAACGGGGAGAGATGAGAGCCGGCCCGCCTCTTTGGTGAACAGAAAGAGGGGAGAGACGGAATGGAAAGAGTGGTGGGGTGAAAATAAATCTGCCTGGAAACAGTGATCCGATAGGAGTAGGGTGTGTGCAGGAAAACTAGTCTGCTGCTGGATTGTCATTTATCACGGCAAGCCAAGCACACAGTTTCAGTCAGTGTATCATCAGTAGCGCATGCACATCCCTAAGCACAGAATTACATAAAAGCACAGCATCACTTCAGCAACTCTCATCTTTAAAAATGGACAATTCTGGAAACACGGAAAAAAATTATATTTGTTTCATCTTCACATCACAGCTGCATTGGGTATTTTCATGTCAAAAATGAAGTGCGTGAGCCAACAGGAGCCGACAGGAGATCGACAGGATCAAGAGTCGGCTGTATTGGGTGGAACCAGAGCAGCGACCAACCAGCCTGGAGAGCTGCCCAGTCGGGGTTGGAGCGGGATGCTCCGGGAAGCCTGGCGGACTGGCAGCCTTGGTGCTTCACGGCTGACCTGCCGGGACAGAGGGGAGGTGCGTCTGCCGAGGGAGACGGCGCTGGAAACTGCCGTCAAGACCGGTTCGTATATTGCTGTACTGCAAATAAAGCGGCCTGTTGGCCCGTTAACTCTGCCCTCCTGCCTTTGTCTCTGTCTGTCACGGCCCCGGTAGTCGCGAGCGTTGCTACACAACCAAACAACCGCGGGTCCAAACAACCACTGAATTCATTCTCATCACAAAATCTGTCACTGCACATAAAAACAAACTGGAAAAAAAGCATTTTGCTGTAAATGAGCAAGAGTGATTGATTGACAGGCGGTCTAGCCATTCAAGACAGTCTGGTGCTTTTTTTTTTTTTGAATCCTCCTCGGGGAGCCCTTGTTACATTACATTCTGCCCAAGCTATTGATTCAGCCAGCATCCCTACACCAGACTCCCACAGGACGAGACCCAGAGGTCTGAGGTAAGAGGGTGAGGGTGAAAAGGTCAGCCACCTCGTCTGGCCTCTTTCCTATTGGACGGTGACCAGGTACCTCCTGGATGACTGACTGGTCGGCTAGGTCGATATGGCGTCTTGCCCGCAGGGAAATCACAACTGATGAAATTGTGACTGTCCCAATAGGAGGAAAAATTAAAGATGCCTCAAGGTCGAGGCAAAATAAAGACTCATTGATTCCAACATATCGTACACATATACCTAAAGCAATTATGTTTTGGGAAAATTAAAGTGATACAAGAAACTGAGTAATTTGAAATATGAACGTTATTGACGAATGAGAAATATAGAAATTGAATGACACATATTTGGAATTGAAAAAAATATTATCCTGTCTAAAAGTTTTTGATCCTATGTCTTCCCTTCCTGCCAGACGAGGAGAAAAGTCTATCAAACTTTATTTATACAGCACATTTCATGTAACTACTGTCCTGTCTTGTCT
>OOFE01045021.1:0-19123 GCA_900323365.1 Monocentris japonica | reverse complement strand
CCCCCCCCCCCCCCCCCCCGGAGACGCCGCATGGCAGGTAGGCAGCAGTCTATGTATAGAGAGGCTGTGCTTTTTTTGGAGTGAAACCCAGTGAGGGAAAACTTCAATACTACCCGCTACCCCAATGTTCTAACCCCCACCCCACCCTGGAAGCAGAGCGATCTGGGACCCGACTCAATCAACCTTGGCTGGAATTCTTCCCTCTGAATTAAGAAATCTTTTGGGGACAATTGGAGGACTTAGTCAAAGACACAGAAGGAAGTGATTTTCTCATTGTGTAGCCAGAGGTTTTTGTGTCTGGAAGAAAGTGAATAAATTGAATCACATAAGATAGTGCCTAAGCACTTGACACCGGTGCCCAATTAAGATCTGTAAGGCCTGGAGCACAGAGCCTATAGGTTTTTTTAATGGCAAATATGTGACAAAAGTGGTCTGCTCTCGACTTTGATAACCTTGTTTTAATTACGCAATTACATGGCCGTCTTATAACCCCTGCTCTCTTTGGTGCATTTAAAAAGCAGCCTCCACAGTCAGGGCCATTTGTTCAGCATAACGACAGCTTTGAACTTGCGGGAAATATTATGCAAAAATCTCTCCTTTGAAGCAGAGCAAAGTGCGCTTATTAAACAATTAGCATAGTTATTCTGGTGGTAATCACCCAGAGAGACTGCAAATTGGCAGGAGAGTTTAAAAATAAGTCTTATTTGAAATTCCTGCACGGGGTCTTTAGTACCTGACTGCATGCCCCGAGGCCAAACATTGCTTACTGTGTTTCGGGCGTGCACCCGGGAGGACGGTAGTGCGCATCTCTCTGATGTTTGCTGCAGATACACATACAGTGCATGAAGGGAAATTGGCAAACAAAGATCCTTTATTTCAAGTAAAAAAAAAGCCATTGAAAATCACTCTATAAAAGCTTATGGGTGTCTTTTAAAGGGGAAACAGATGAAATGAGGTCAAAATAAAGGTTTGTTCATTAACTAAATGCCCTGGTAAAAAAAAAATTCCCAGAAGTCTTTAGGCTCTTTAAAGATCTTTCAAGGAACAATATTCTGGCTATGAGTGGGATGTCTTCACTATAGACTTAGGATCTTTGTTTTTCATGAACTAATGAGCCACTTTCTTGGCCTTTAACCCACAAATGAATCTGAAATAGTTTCAGGAGGCTCAAATATGAAGAATGTGCTGTTCCATCTCACACAATGTTTGTTCTGCATCTCCACAGAAGTCAAATGAATTGAATTTGAAAATGATTTTTTTATTGAATCAATGTAAATCATCTCAATTAAAAACAAATTTATAAGGCATGTAACACAAATTCTAAGGGGAAAAAGGGGAGCAATTGCATCTGGAAACAAATAACTTAATGTTCCTCACTTTGGTTTAATCGTCATTTGGCTTCGAGGGCCCGTTTTTAATCATTTCAACATTTAACGTTTTTAAATGGAATCTTTGAATTTGTCTGTCTTTTACAATGAAACGATGAAATCCGGTTCTAAGTGGCCCCTGTGCACCGTGGCGAGGCTAGTACCAATCGATGCATTTCTGAGCCTCTGCTAGTTAATGGTTGTTAGGGGCTAACAAATCAATTTACTTACTTCAGTGCATTTATCCTGGGAATAGGAAGAATACGCAGGAGAGGAAATCTCACTGTGCAAGGGCTCTACCCCCACATTTTCCCAGTGTGACCTTAGCCTCTTCTGGAAAAGCCTGACACAGGAACAGCCGAAATTCTCAAATTGATGGTTTTCAGCATGGCAGACTTTTAAGCAGCTATGTAGAGGACAGTGGATAAGTGGTTAAGCTTAACTGGCTATACCGGAGTTAGACGTTCAAATCCCCTCTTCATATCATAATGCTATTTAATAACTTCAATAAAATAAAAAAAAAAATAAAAAATTGTCAAAGCAGGATGCAGCTCTTTCATAATGATGAAAGTGCTTCTTGAATTAACTCCAGTAAGCAATTAATTGTTGACATTGTGTTACGGTTCACTAATTCATGCTTAATTAACTAGTTATTAAGCATTAACCAACCATGTGTTAACATGGCAAACCGTGTTGATTCATTATGACTACAGTGATAATTACCAGTGTAATTATCTTAATCTTTAAAGATTCTATGGGATCCTGGGGAAGATTTTTTACCAGGGAAGGCAAGACATGGCAGACCACCACTTGCACCACAGCAGCTCTTTCTCTGACTTGGCTTATGCCTGCAACACACTGAAGAACACACACACTGGAAATCAAAATAAACAAGATTCCTGTACAAATTCTTGACGTCAGGACACCTTCAACTACATTACATTACATTACATTACATTACATTACAGTCATTTAGCAGACACTTTTGTCCAAAGCGACTTACAATAATTGCATTCAACATAGGTAGGCAAAAGAACTACTAGTCACCAGAAATTGTAAGTGCATTTCCTTCCTAAACAAGCATCTAAGAGCAGAACCAGTGCTAAGGTAAAAGTGCAATAAGTTAGCTACCTACTTTTTATTTAAACAAATGATACAAATAAGTGAAACACATAAACGAGAGCTAAGACAAATAAGTGAAGCATATAAGCTAGTGCTAAGAGGAAGGGTGAGGGTAGTGTTTCTTGAGGAGGTGGGTTTTCAGCCTGTGGATGGGCAGCGACTCTGCTGTCCTGACATCAGTGGGCAGTTCATTCCACCACTGTGGGGCCAAGACAGAGAAGAGCTGTGACCATGTAGATTGACCGCAGGGGCCTCTGAGCGACGGGGCAACCAGTCGCCTCGAGGCAGCGGAGCGAAGTGGTCGGGTGGGGGTGTAAGGCTTGACCATAGCCTGGAGGTAAGAAGGAGCTGTTCCTTTCACTGCCCTATAGGCTAGCACCAGGGTCTTGAACTGGATGCGAGCTGCTACAGGGAGCCAGTGTAGAGAACGGAGAAGTGTAGTTGCGTGGGAGAACTTGGGGCGATCAACTCATGTGAACCAACGTGAATTTAATCAAAACAACAATGGAGGCAGACAGGGCATCTTGCAATCAACTTGCTGTATCTCCCGCCTCTTGCCTCCCATTGGCTATTCAGTGTCCGAGTGAATTTTCCATACCTCCACACTACAGGAAATATGAAAAACACACGACCAAGCAGCAAACTGGGCCCAGAAAGGCAAGCTACGTTGCCAACGGCTCTTTTTATACAGTGTTAAAGTGTTTTAGGATGGATTTTCCCTGTAAATACAATTACACAATTATGATTGCTGACCAGCTGCATTGGAAAAAAATGATTTGAAGTGCATTGTGATGCATTACAGTCAGATTATAAGTCCATTAGAAGCGGAGATAAACTGCTCTTAGAATCAGAAAAATATCAGGAAATTACAGTGGTACATTCACCGCCCGCAACTCTTATAGCATGGTCTGATTGTAGTAACTAGCATGCACTCACGATAATGCTCTTATGATTCCGTATGATCAGTGATGGAGGGTATTTTCTTGAAAATACCCTATTTTCCTGTCACGCGTACACTATGATTTTATATTGTAAAAATTCATATCAGCTAAACTCTGACAAAGCTAAAGGTGAGTGAATTTTGACAACTTAAAAGGTGTGTATGCTTTGACGTAAACATGTACGTTCTCTGCTTATAACACCTAGTAATTGACTAACTCTCTCTCTCTCCCTCTCTCTCTCTCATCATTACCACACTCCCTTCCCCTATGATTTCTTCTCCTGCATTAGGGCTAATTTAATGTTTTTTTTATTTCCCTTGTCATTTCACAAATCTTATTATGCTCTATTTTCTGGCACTGTTGCGATTCCGTTATACAGTGCAGTTGTGTCTTAGCTTGTCATCTTAATTTCCTTGTTGTCTTGAGGCGAGATGTTTCTATAAGCCCGGCGTTTTTTTTGTGTTGTTTTTTTTATCTCACCTGCACAGACGATCGATTGTATCTCTTTTCTCTATGTTGTTTTTTATAATCCCATTTTATTCCTGTAAAAAAAAAAAAAATCATTCTGCTTCTGTTTTATCACTGTGTAAATAAACTTCAACTTGTTTGTGCAGCTAATACACTCCCTTTCTCCCTTCACATCAGAGAATAACAAATAAATCCTCGGGCTTCTTCTTTTCTTTTTTTTTAAACATCATAACCCATTTGCGTCAAATTACAACAAAACATATCTACCTGTCAAAGCTGCAAAAATTGCTGTTTTTTTAGTCTTTGAACCATCTGAATATTAACTTGTGTGTGATCTGAAATACAAAAAGGGATCAAACTATCATCCTTATTCATCAAACCTTAACCTTTATTTATATAACCTTTATTTATCCAGGGAAAGTTGACAGACCACTCTGGTTCTTTATCCAGCAACACTCTTACTTCACATTCACACTGGGAGCTGCCCAGTACAGCCGCAGTCTTCTACTGGTGGCCACTGAGCAGCTTGACTGGAGCAGTTTGACAGGAGTTTGTAGAGGGAGGGGGGAGAGTGTTACCCATTCGCTTTCCCCACGCATGTTTTCGTAGCCAGTCTGGGGCTTTGAACCGACGGCTTTTCGGTCATAAGCTGTTTCAAAGCCATGACTAACAAGTGGTACAGTGTTTTCACTGTAAACCTATGGAGACTGGTGTCTAAATGTGGTGCAGGATTTGACCAACTTTGGAATTTGACCAAGTTTAATAGTTTGATAGTCATATAGTTATAGTATGAGTAGTAAGGATTACATTTAAAGTAGATATGAATAAGAGTTTTCTTTCTTTCTTTTCGCGTTTCTAAAAAGTCAGTGTGTTTTTACACTGTCGGTGGGCAGAGGATAAATAATATTTAATATTTTCAATTAAAAAAAAAATGTCTGAGCATCCCTGATTCAGAGACATGTTTTATGGCGAGCTTATCCCAAATCAATAGGCAGCAGTAATGCCGCTGAGAGCTGCCTCTGCTGTTGCGATGAAAACACTTAGTTGTATCAACAGTCCGTATTACCCCAGTCAATGAAACCAGCAATTGAGATTTCTCTGGACTGGGCTATTATCTGCTGCAGCGTGTTTACTGGATCAGCAGCAGTAGTCCATGAACTACTGCATGCAATAAGTCACAAACTATCAAAATATCGATGCAATGCGTACAAACGAGAAAGAATAAGCTTAACCAGAAAGTTGTTATATATTTATCTTGCTGAGGAATGTTATTTATTATTTGTAATGCATGTAGAACCATTGGGTGGAAAGCAATGACACACCCTGGACAGGTCACCAGTCTATAACAGGGCAAACACATAGACAGACACTCATATTTATAACTATGGATGTAGCGGATGGATGTAATCCACCTGACTTGCATGTCTGGGCTGTGGGAGGAAACCCAGGAGAACATAGAAACCCCACAGAGAAAGTACCAGGAAGATGGGACAATCTCTCTCCTAGGCTGATCAGATAACGTTTACATAAAAATCATGCCTCATGCAGCTTCAAAATATCCCTTTTTTTTGGTGCAAAAAATATCATTTCATCCGCTAAGCCTGCTGCAGCGATTGATGGAGAATATAAATAAGCAGCCGAGGGCAGATGACGTTAAATTAGCTTGGAAGGAGATAACACTTTTTGGTTAACATATGTTGCTCCGGTCCTAGGAGAACCTTTGCAAGGACGTGATTCAGTGATATTAAGTGAAGAGTCAAACAGAAGCTGGTGGTGAACCGTAGGGGCAATTTGGCTGCGGGACGGGGGCCATCCACCTGTCCGTCCCCGACATCTATAGATGGAATTGTGGAAGATTTTGGGAGGATAGAGGTTGGCGTATCGGGTCATGTTATGTTTAGGTTGTTCTCCATGGGTCATGGCACATACTGGCAGTTCTGAGTTGGATGACAGTCATTCACACCACAGCCACATGTGTGTATAGTTAGAATGAAAAATGTAGCATCTTATTTTTTTTTCCTGCTTGAGGGATTTATATCAAAGTCAACAACATCTACAAAACGGGCTGGTAATCTTTTGAATAGGCTGTGTTCATGCTCACATTGTAGTAATAATATTCAGTATAACTGGCAAGAGAATTCACACTAGAATTCCCACCAAATTCCCAGATGCAGAGATAAAAACCTCAAAATGACGTGCTACCGGGATTCATCTTGGATTTAATTTTCCTCATCAAGTGCACACTACAATTGTATTAGACTTCGTTCTGGTCCTCGTGAGCCTAGCATGTATTTGCGGTCAACAAATTGTGTCAGACAAGTCTACCATGAACGGGGAAATCTCGTGAAGTGACATTTCAAATTGAGATTTTTCTAAGCACTTACATCTGCCAGTCCCTCGCAACTTGACAGCATTCAAAATTCACCAAGAGAACCTGGGGGAGAAAGTGAAGTGTGTTTTTTTTGCAAATCCTTTTTCTATTTTCCTCGTTGCCATGCTATAATAATGCACCAGGAAGACATTTAACATTGTTCCCTCTGGTCCAGTGATCTCCCATCGACTCATTTCAAAACCATAAAGTGGAATGGTTGTGTGTGGTTTACTCATTGTCTCTTATGGGAGAAAGTCTTTTGTAGAGATTAATTGCAATATTTAATTGCATTAATTGCGAATGGCCATGCTGCTAAGACATGGGATGTGGATTCATTTTTTGTACTCCCAATCATATAGCAGGTAGTAAACAATGCAACGCAGGAGTCGTGTTGTGCGCCTCTCAGCTGGGACTTTCACACTGCGAGAGAGAAACATCAATTATTGATTGCAGCTATTACCAAACCCTTGCTGGGTTATTTCGGAAACCAACATGGGATAAATAGGCACCAGAAGGGCCCTCAAGACTGCCAGGGCTTTGTTTTCCAAGGCATTGGCATCGTAGATGGATCCCCGAGGTGCAGGCAAACACCTGTCTGGTGATATATTAACACCTTTAAACATTTTTCTTCAAATTACCAAATTGTGATGGTGCACACTCGAGGTCACGGGGGAAAACACACGGGACTGTTTAAACGTCATCTGCTCAAGGTGCGGCCTATCCGCATTTTCTGACAAACATATTTACGATTATGGCTGCTAAGTTGATAGTATGTGTTGGCCTTGATGTGACCATTTAGATGCTGTACCAAACACACACCAATTTGCTTCACATTGCTTTGAAAGGGAGGCTTGAGAAAAGAAAGTTGATCAAATAAAATGCAAATCGGTATGAGATTTTACACTTTTAATATAACTCTGGGACGGTGGGGTGCAATCGCATCATATTAGTATTCAACTGAGCACGGTCTCATGATTTTAATGTACCTTACTGCATGACTACAGATGAAGCTCGCTAACAGACCACTGGAAATAAATCATCTTTCAGTATCAGTAGACATGAGGCACATTCAGTGTCTGTATTGAAAATGCACTTTTCAGAATCTTTGTTTACAGTACACCACCACTCAACATAGTACATGCTAAAGTGTTAGCGTTGAGCCTACTATCACGTAACAAAGTGTATGCAAAAGTGTTAGCATGTGGCCTACAATCACTCAACATAGTGTATGGAAAAGTGTTAGCATGTGGCCTACAATCACTCAACATAGTGCATGGAAAAGTGTTAGCATGTGGCCTACAATCACTCAACATAGTGTAAGGTAAAGTGTTAGCATGTGGCCTACTATCACTCAACATAGTGTTTGCAAAAGTGTTAGCATGTAGCCTACTATCACTCAACATGGAGTATGCTAAAGTGTTAGCATAGAACACTGGTGCCTAACGATCTACTGGGGACCAATGGATGATTTTGGTGTCCTTGTTCTCATCACGTAATGTAAAAGCTGACCAATGGAACAGTCTACTAAAAAATGGTGTATTCCTTTAATATGTTTTATTTAATGGGCCTATGATCTTATGTGCATGTGTCCTACCCTGTTGGAGGACCCACAGCAGAGCCCCTGACTGATGGTGATATTTAGGGGTTATTGTCATTGCTTCCACAATAGATCCCCCCTTTCTAAACTCTGGTCTATTGCTTTTTCTTCTATGAAAGCACCTGATGGGTGTTCCCCTCTCACAAAATCCACCCACAGCTCACCATTATAACACTGCAGTAAGGCCCTAATGTCCTAAAAGAAGAAAAGGTTGAATCCTTAGACTATTGCCCGAGGCACTTCCGCTCTTTTCTCGTCACTAAATGATTGATCAAGACTTCATGCTGAAAGGGAGCCAGGAGGTACGGTTTCTCCTCGTTGCTACAATTGCTTTATTGCTATATGCCACTGCCGTTATATTGATACCTCCTCTGTTTTTAGCCTTGTAACAACACATTATGTAGTAACACCGCATTATGTAATAACTTGACAAAATGTAATATGTTAAACTTTTAAATAGTTTTTATCTAGGCCCTACACCACTATATATTTATTCATTGTTCTTATAAATCAATTGTCTTTTCTTATAAATTGTCTATTCATGTATCAATTGCCCCTCTTTCATAAACTGTCTTTTAATCTTTGTGAAACACCTTGAATTGCCACCGTGTATGAAAAATGTGTTATAAATAAAGTTATTGAATTGCCTTGGAAGAGGGAGAATCAATTAGTGTCTATCAGTGGCCACTATGTTGAAAGGTAGGCTATGATATTGAATGTGAATAAAATGTTCTCTGCAAAGCATTGGATTTAGAGTTTCTCTCATTTAGAGTTTACTGTAGAGTAGCTTCTCAACTAATATGAAACGCGTAAAGATAAAAGCTCAAACCTTTATGCTGGTTAGCAATGACAACACTCGCTAGCCTAGTAGATAATATTGGTCTTACAAAGGAAAATGTCATTTTCCTTCATTCTGTTTAACATCATAGGGATGTATTCATAGGAATAGTTCACATATTTTACAGATTTCCATGTTTATTGACTCATTTATGAACAAACTAAGTTGCTGACATGTTTTTTTGGTACGTTTGAGCATTTTAGAGAAAATTAGCAATAGCTGCCAGGCCTGTTAGAAAGTATTACATAAATTTACAATGTGATAATGAGGGAAATAATAATAATAACAATAATAATACATTAATAATACATAAATAATCAACATTCTTGATGCATATGCTGTCTGGTGGAAGGGTATAACAATGCATTCACAAAACACATTTTCACAATGTTAATGTCTTAAGTCACCACATATTAGAGCTTATTAAGCATGAGCATCATCCTGCAGTATATTTAAAGGAATGTTTGATATATATTCAATTAATTTAGCTATTTATGTTTTTGACAGATCTGCAATTAACCATTATTGTGACCTGTACCCTTTGGGTCTCATGTATGGGATATGGACAACAGCAATCAATGCATGAGGATGTCTACAATGTCATAGTTAAGAAACTAAAGAGAGAGTTCAATGTTCCTGTAGCCGACCGAACCGAGGATGGACAGACATTATTGTGTGCCGGGAAACCAGTCGCTTTGAAGTCTAGAGTTGATGGCATGGTAAAAAAATGTCTGAATGATACCAAGGGATCAGGCGCAAGGAAGCTGAATAAGCGACTAAATGAGCAATACTCTGGAATTAGTGAAAGAAAGGTTCAAAGAATCTTGGACAGCTCCAAACACTACCAACTCCACAAGGCTAGATTTGGAAATAAACCCATTTCGAGGCCCATTAGGGCCAAAGAAGTACAGGACCGGCATCAGATTGACGTCCTTGATATGGGGAAATGGAAGATTAGACATGGCCGTACATATAGATACGTACTCACTGTAGTTGATGTCTTTAGTCGATACACGTGGCTGAGACCATTAAAAGGTAAAGATAGCTCAGAGACTGCAAAACATCTTGATATCTATTCTGAACATGGCCCACCTCAAGTTTTGCAGCATGATAAAGGAAGAGAATTTAAAGGATCAGTGCGAAGGCTGATGGAATCAATGCAAGTCAGAATAACTGAGAGTTCACTGTACCATCCCCAAAGCCAAGGAAAGGTAGAGAGGAGCCACAGAGTGCTAAGGAAAAAGATCATGTATGATGTTGTGAATTTTCAGCAGAGAGGGGTTAACTGGGTTAAGAATTTGCCAACTTAATCCAGAGTGCTAAATGAGGACCCCAAGGAAGTTTTGAACTGGATGTCTCCATTTGAAGTATACTATGGGAGAAAAAGTAATAAGGTAATACGTCCCTTGGCAGCGTCTCCATCCAATGTCAGTGAAGAATCTGTGAACAATCCACAAACTAATTTACCTTCCCTGAAACAGCGACTTAAGCTTGAAGAGAAACGATGCAGACTGAGAAAAATGGCACATTAATATGTCATTAGTATGATGAGGCTCTACAAATCTGCTGGATGCGGTAGTGGTCTTGCAATGAGCTATTCAGCAAAAACAGCAAGTGGATGATGGCCTGGGTCCTGCTTTAGTATGTGGGCTATGGTCAATTTAAAATCAGAGACATTTTTGGAAGCGATAGTCTTACCTCTGTTTTGCACTGTAGGTAGAAGCAGCTTCTAGTGTTTGTAGTTCAGAGGTAGTTTAGTAGTTTCCAGATAGTGTGGGCTATATGTGTGTCTAACATGTAAGCTATGGCCTGTTTTAAGTGAAGGGCATGATGGAGGGGAAAAGTTCTTGATAAGTAGTTTTTGCACGTTAAAACTGAACTGTTTGTATACTAGAAATCCATTGCAAATCAGTGTGTTGTTAGGGTATATGCTGCAGTTGTTTGTCACTTAAATACTTAAACATAATTATAGATAAGGCTTAATACTCTAAATGTTCACCCAAAGTGTTGTTGACCACTACAGTGTGGTACATGTTCTTTGCCTAAATATACTGTAATTGGACATTGAGAGAATAAAGAATTTGAAAGAATGTACTGTTCCATATTGGTCTTTTGTTGTGCAACCAGTTTTTGTCTCTTTTTCTGTAGTCAAAATGTATAATCCTGATTGCTTAATGGCAGAGCTGTGTGTGTGTGTGCACGCATGCGTCCGCATGTATGCACGTGTGTGTGTGTGTGTCCTGACATTTGTGTGTACCAATGCTTAGATGTTTGTGTCAGTATAACACTCAGTGTCATGCAGTTTCTATGTCTCTATGAACCCTCAAGTACAGTTTCTATTAAGCTAAGGAATACAGTGACACTTGATAGTAGTTTTGGCCAATGAAAGATACTACTAATCTACTGAACTAATTGTATCTTTGAGTCAGTATGACTCATGCTAGAATGCATAAAAGAAACATTGTTGTTCTGTTATAACGATCTTCATGAATGACGTCATCCATTTTGATTGGTTATTACATAATGCACCATATTATTACATTTTCATCAATTGTAATAACCACCGCAATAAGTAATAAGTTATTACAAAATGCAGGGAAATTTACTACATACTGCGTTCAGGCTGTTTATTACAAAATGTGGCAGATTATTATAAAATGCAGGTGTTATTACATTATGAAGTGAAAATGTATTACATTTTGTTGAGTTATTACATAATGCGGTGTTATTACATAGTGTGGTGTTACAAGCCTTTTACTGGAAATCAGTGGCAAGTATCGCAAATGTTGGATTTTGGTAATTTTCTGTGATTTAGATTCTTTTCTACCATCAGGAAACAGCTACCTCCTGTTTCCAGTACAATACACAGAAGTAAAACACTGTCTTGATGGGTTTTCCAAGCCACAAGATGGACCTTGGGCTTCGTCCTTAATGCTTCCAGGATAGAAGCGGAGAGTCAGCCACCCACTAATGAAGGCTTTTCGAGAGGGTTTTGTGGTTGAATGTGCCTTTCCTTCAGAACTGAGAGGGAGTAATTTCTCTGAACCATTACCCTTCACTCCCTTGCGTCTGCTTGGACTTGATGTCTGGCGGTGTGCGCTTAATCTGTTGGATGTGAAACATTAACTCGCACAGTGCTTTTTCCCCCAGGGTCAGTCTGATACTCTCACCCCTGACCAGGCAACACAAGTAAACACCAAAATGAAATTCCTTAACACTCCATCAGCCCAAGGCGTTGTGTGTGTGTGTGTGTGTGTGTGTGTGTACATATGATGCGAGGGAGTATTTGGTACATCACAATGACTATCACTGTGAGAATATACCATACCATTGTTAGTGAGACTTCAGAGAGTGTGTGTGTTCTTGCATTCCTTTACTTATGAGGACCGAATGTCCTCACAAGGATAGGAAGATGAGAAAATCCTGCAAAGTGAGGACATTTTGCCGCTCCTCACTGTAACATTTTTGGTTAGGGTTAAGATTAGAATTAAGTTTCGGCTAGGTTAAAGTTAGTTTAGGTCAGCGTTATGGGTTAGGAAATGCAGTCATCGAAGGTCCTCACAAGTATAATAATACAAATGTGTGTGTGTATGCCTGGGTGTGTATGCCTCTGTTATAATGATACACCCACCACTTCCTGTCACGCTGGTAGATAGCAGCTGACAGCTTGCCTGCAGCTCACTCCGTCAGCTGAGTGAAAGAAGAGAGCAAGGAAAACAGACAGACGCCCTTTAACCTCCTCTAATGTATGGTCTCGACATGGGCTTGAGAACACAAAGTGAGAGGAGCGGGGAGGAAAATCGACAACACTCCCAATGGATGAGCTAACTCTCACGCAGGCCATTCTATATTTGAAACTTCAGAGTGAGGCAGCCTTTCTCAGGGGTGTGACCTTGGCATACTCTCTCTACAGAATAGCCCGAGCCTTTCTTTCTTTTGTTTTATTTCACAGTATCTCTCCCTGACTTGATTTAATACAAACTTCAGTTTAGAGGCCTTTCCCTTTGCTTTTGGAGGCAAACAAATTACTGTAAAAAATGAGATCATGTGTATATCTCATGTTTATATGACAGAAGTGATTTTCAACATAATCTATTGCTTTGCTTAGTGTGCCCCACGTCTATGGAAAATCGCGCTAGCCGCTAGTAAACCAGTGGGCGGTCTTGGTTAACTCCTGCTCCGGCTCCCTATACAGCCTCAGCAACGCTGTCCATGGTACTGCAGTGACAAATCATTTTTTTGTACTGAACAAAGCTGAGCATAGTCACCATTCAACACAGTGGGTGTACAAAGAATGCTGCATTGTGGGTCCTCGGTGTCCTTCACACAGGCAGAGCCCTGTGATTCAGTGGTTTTATAGCGCAAATAAAGGTTTTCATGTTCACAGTATTCCTGTCAGCCTGCCTGCTTCCTTGTCATCAGACGGTTTTCAGGGGGCCTCTTTTGACACAGCAAAAGAGAGCAAGAAATAATATTGACTTATCAGCGTAGCATGGCAGCAAAGAAATCAAAATGTCACAAGGAGCTTTCAGCGCTGTTTCCACCCCAGCCGGCTGTCTCAATTTCCTCCCTGCTTATGCATCCTAGTAGTTAGTCATGATAGCAGAGTGATGTGGCAATAACAGCCACGTCACATTTGTGACTCCGTCCCTCCCCTATCCAACCTAAATAGAGCTTACCATCAAGTTCTGACAGTCAAAGGTCAATTTGCCTCGGTTACATCCTCTGACAATTCGCATTGCTTAGCAACATTTGGACAATGGTTTTGATTTAATCTGAGCCCACTGTGATTTAAGTGGCAGAAATATTCTACTATGCATGCCTCCCCAACAATCGTGGTCATATTATCCTAAAATTGTCCTCTCGTGTTTTATTGAATTAGTTCAAATAGAGATGTGGCTTGCACATTTTGATTGGGATAAAAATATGATGCTTGTACACCGTAACTGTGTATGCACCAGATTCTGTCACTAATGGACGCAATTTATGGAGCCCAATTAAGTTCAATTGGATAAGCTTACTGTTTGCCAGCTTTTATTTTATTTCCTGACAAACATCTCTATGACGTCAAGCAATTTCACTAAAGAGGTTTATAATTAATCTCCCATTCTAATAATAATGGTTGATATTACAATTGTGAGAAACAGTTTGTGAACCCTTTTGAATTACCTGCATTCCTGTATAAATGGATGGATGTTCATCTAAGTCATGTACTTTGACATAATTTTATTGAGCATATTGTTCATACAGCTTGGATTGGAAAAAGTATGTGAACCTTGAGATTTAGTAACTGGTGGAACCTCCTTTAGCAGCAATAACCTCAACCACACGTTTTGGACCATTCATCCTTACAGAACTGTTTCAGTTCATTGATATTTTGCATGAACGGCTTGCTTCAGGTCATGCCACAACATTTCAAGAAGGTTAAGGTCAGGACTCTGTTTAAGCCATTCTGTTGTAGATTAGCTTTTGTGTTTGGGGTCATTGTCATGCTGCATGACCCAACCTCTGTGAAGCTTCAGATCACGGACCATTACCCTGATATTCTCCCGAAGAATTTCCTGATACAATTTGGAATTCATTGATTCCTCAATGATTGAAACCATCCAGACCCTGAGAAAACCTCAACAACTCTTCTCTAGAGGTCCTCTGAAGTTTCCTCTGACCAGGGCATATTCCACTTCAACAGATCTCTTTTTTTTCTGGACAGCAGACTCTGCACTGGTATCCAAACTTTGTGGGGGGTTTATATGTCAGGACACCTCTAACCCACCTGAATGTCATCTCATTGACTGGATGAGCTGACTTCAATTACCCCCTTTCTTAGAAGTCATTATCCTAGAGGCTCACATAGGGGTTAATGTTTGAACAATATGTTCAATGAAAACATGTAAGAGTAGTTTATTGTGTTATTTGTTAAATCACATTGTGTTTATATATTTTTATGACTTAGATGAAGATCAGACCATATTTTAGGAAACGTTTATGCAGGAATGCAGGTAATCAAAAAGGATTCACAAACTTATTCTTGCAACTGTATGTAGTACTTTCAAATGCCTATTTTCAAATGCATAACATGTATAATGTTCTACAGCTGTAGCACAAATTGCTCTTCAGAACATCACTATAACAACTAAGTTAATAATTAGCACAACGCAATTTAAAATTAAAGTGTTTAATGATTGATGTGTCAAAATAAAGGGTGAATTTTGAAAATTTTGAAATTATAATGCAGTAATTTGAAAGATAGCATAACATAAATTAAAAATGAAGCTTCTCCTTACCTTTTCTCTTATATCTGTCAGAAAGAGAAGGCAAGCATCAGAACATCTCAAGTCTTATATGGTATCAAAAGTTCATTCAAGTTCATAATTCAAAATTCTGATGCAGCTCCCAAAGTGAACACGCAACCAGAGTCTCTTGCGCAGCAGTTATATGAGCCCATTGGTTTTCTTTTTCATTCAAACCTTTTGCTTCATTTTGTCCTTATTGTTGCTATTTATTTATTTTTTCTGTAACAACCCTCACAGTAGCTGAAAGGGCAATTACCAAAATCAGTTTGCTGGAGAAAAGGTCCACTTGAAATAAAATAACATTTTGTTGTGTGGCTAAAAATTATATTCATCTTCAATAATTATTCAATTGTATTTTTATACATTTTTTAGTTCTCATTTTTTGCTAATAATTTGTTTTGGTTTTGTACTTGGTTTTATCACTATCCAGTTGGTGTAAATTGCACAGAAAAGACATGATTGAAAACCCATCAGGCAATGCTGATGTTTGCACATGGGTATCAGCATAAAAACAATAATTAACACACTGTTTTCTTATGATTTTTTCCCTAATGGGAGTATATATAAAGAGAAGAGTGACACAGCCAGTGAGGGACCTTGCGGGATCCCTCATGTGATATTAATAACTTAAGAAATATCAACTAACGAGGCAGAAATGTCTTCCAGCCAGAAAAGATTTAAACCAATCTAACACATGTCCTGAGAGACCAACAATGTTTTCAAGGCAGTGCATTAAAGTATTATGATCTCCAGTATCAAAAACACCAATTAAATTGAGCTAAACAAGAACTGATGCATTTGTCAGAATCCCTGCCACATAATATAACCTTTGGTAAAGCAATCTGACTGCTGTGGTTTGAATAGGTGACCGTTGTTTAATTGGTTTAAAAATCTTACTTAGGAATGATCTCAGACTAAAATTGGCATGGATCTGTGCTGCAAAACTGCAATAGGAGCCCTTGAAAAAAGAGAGGGCTCCCTTTTTGAAAATATGAAAGGAAGCCTGTACTTTAAAAATAGAAGGTTCCTGGAGGCTCCTTTTGACGTTTCCTCAAAATGCATCGCCGACAGAGCCCTTTGGGTGGCCCCTAGGAACCCTCTGGAACAGCAGAGTTCCCATTCCCTTTAAGTGGGAGGAAATATTTTAACAAACATGTAGTCAGTAAATACAATACTTTGTTGCAGTTCCTCGCAGAAAATAAACCCCTCACTCACGACTAGCACATAGTTAGTCATGGTAAAAGCTGTTAAAATTTTAATAAGCATCCATTTAATAAAATACACCTGCATGACTGACTAAAACCCACACAGGCTTTGAATGGATGGGATGCCGTGTTTATGTGCAATATTAAACAGGACGTATGCTCTCACTATCACCCCCAAGGCCCTTGAAACATCATCAGGATCTTCTGTGAGGAGCTCCTTGCCATCCACTTCAACGTTGCTCTCTGCCAAAAATGGATCTCCTTTAATCGCCATGGTTGCAAGAGGAAAAAAAACGTTTGCTGTCGGGTGAAAATTCACAAAGAGAACACTGTATCTTCGTGGCCGTCAATTGGGAAGCCGGACAGGTTTTCTTAATGCCTGAAAAGTGTCAGTGAAGTACAAGTGACAGTCACAGTCCCGTGGATGCATTAATCCACAAACGCACATAATATTTTCACTTACTAATTCACTAATTCACTTACTTTTTATGGGGACCACAAAACACACACACACACACACAACCACACAGTCACCATACAAATTTAATATAATGATACAAATAATAATACTATTATTAACAATAGCATAATACTAACAGTGTGGCCTGTCACAGTTCGTTTGGCCAGACACAATTTGATTTTGCACATTCTCTATCCTAGATCAAGTAGGTGAGAGAGTGAGCATGTGAGAAAGAGAGAAAGAGAGCATCAAAGACAGACAGATGGGGAATGTGTGAGAGAGAAAGGGAGAGTGAGAAAGAGAGAAAGAAAGAGAGAGATGGGGAATGTGTGAAAGAAAGAGAGAGAGAGAAAAGAGACAGAATTGGCTCATTGTTGGGCACCTTTGGTTGAAATTAACACCATTTGGAGAGTATGTAAATGGTAAATACTCTTTCTGCACTGTACCAATGGAAATGGTAAAGTATAGCATAGCATAGTTTTGTATGGTATAGTATTTACCGATGTGTATTGGAAGTGGTATTGTATTGCTCTATCTACCTGCATGTATAACCCACCACTGATTGTAATAAGTTTAGGGTTGTTGAAAGGCATTGTGGGAAATGTAGGAAATCACTAACTGAGGTTGATGAGGCAGTTTGAGGGAAAGTGGATACACCAAAAAAATCAAATACTTCCATCCTACTTACTTCCATCCAAGTAACTCCTGGAATGCATGGAGCACCATAGCTTCATGCATTGCACATAGCGCAGCATCATATAGTAATATCTTAGATTTAGTTGAGTTCTCTGCTCACACACATGCTCACACACCTACTGTACAGATTATTTATCTTATATAGCTCTGGACAAAGAGACCAGGGGCCTTGCAGACAGCCCTGTTTTGCAATGCCGGTCAGTCACTATGTAATAACCGAGCTTACACTGACATTACAGCATCGCCGTCCACCAGACTCACCACACCGCTTCGACCGGCATTAAAAAAATATATTTTTTCTTGAAATTTCAAATTCAATTTATTCAATATTCACTTTTAGGAAGATAGTGTGTAAAATGCATTACTTCTGCATTGAAAATGTTTTATTGAAAAGTTTCTTGATTCTTTTTTTTTTTTTTTTTTTCAAAACTGCCTCTGTCCCAGTTTTGCCTTACCTCCTTCCTCTGGTGAATTTTTAACTGCTCAGCCCAAAGATGTTCGGTGTGTGCTCAGTTCCTCTTGAGTCAAGTGATCCAATAGCAGCCAGGTGTGCCTTCTCCAAACACTCTCGGCTGGTTGATGGCAGATTAGCCGTGTTCCTTTAAGTCAAGCATCGTTTTGCCTGCTCTCATCCACCGAAAATGAATAACAGTGCGCTGCTGAAAATAGTCCCCATAAGTGCCAATATTTGCATTATAAAGCAACGCTCGAAACATTCAACCTCTTTTTTTTTGAAATGATGGATTACCCCTCTCAAGCGCTGCAGTGTGTCTCTGCAGGTTTTTGATATCGCTTGGAAGAGAATGGGAGAGCTTGGCTTTTTGAATGTGTCACAGGTGCACAACAAAGAGCGTGTACCTGTGAAAGTGACCAGTATCTCCTTGCTAGCAGGGGAAAGAGGGAAAGAGCGCCATTAAACATTAACAATAAGTCAAATTACCAATGCAAAAAGTAAAAGTAAAAAGTAACTAATTTAAAATGTCCTTTAAAAAATTAAAGCGGCCATCCCCATTGTTCAGTAGAATTACCACGCTGATGTTTCTTTTACTATTAGCTATCCAGCTAGCTAGCAATGCTAGCTAACTGACGAGACAACAACCGGGCTAACTCAAACCAATAATACTGTAGCTGAAATTAGTTTCCCCTAAAACATGCATTTCACCTGGTGGTATGTGTTCAGCTTGATTTCATACCAGGGAAGAAAATAACAAAATCATGCCACTTTTTGCGGATTTCTTTCCTATTGCTGGTTTTTCAAACGGTAAAACAGCGTTTAAGGGATTAAAGGGAGCGAAAGTAGTCCCACTGAAAGTAACCTATTAGACATTATTTCAAGAGAATCACTGAACAAAATATTTAATTCACAAAGTTAGAAAATCACAGAGCTACTTCCTGGTCTGTGAACGCACCGTGCACCAACCTAGGACTGCTCATGCTGGCGAGACTTCTACCGTACTGGTGTATAAGCGCACACTGGATTTCCCTTATGCAGAAATCTTAGGACTCTGGAGGCCTAAAGAGTTCATACCGATACCCCTAAGCAGTGTGCATTGCAAAAAGCGTTACACATGAACAAATGAACACACAGAGGTGATTGACCCTCACACTTTAAATCTTTTCATCTAACATTGGGGTGCGACAACGATGATATTCTTGGAGTTATTCCCTTGTACACGTGGGGGTAAACATTAACATTTCACATTTGCCTGCTTTTTGGATGCCGATCGGCACAACAAATCAGAAATTTAGCGGCGGGTGGAGGGGG
>OOFE01045020.1:0-42253 GCA_900323365.1 Monocentris japonica | reverse complement strand
TCAATCATAATCACTCACAAGAAGTTAAGAGGCCATGCCACAAAGCAAATTTGATTGACACAACTTTCTACATCACCAAAACTGATAATTCAAGTTGCTGTATGTATATTTTTGACCCAGCAGATTTTCATATTTCCAGAAGACATATAATACATTTATGAAAGAACCAAAATTCATGAATGTTTTTTGTGACAAAGTGTGCTCCAATCATTCCATCACAGAAAAATAAGAGTTGTAGAATCATGTTCTTTACAAGTGTATGTAAACTTTTGACCACAACTGTATTTTGGCTGATTTCAGTTTAAATATTGCCAATATTGTCAATACAATGCATGAAGCTGCCAAATCAACCAAAACAACAGCTGATCATTAGAAACTCAAGACTGCCATGATATACGTGTTCTTTACAAGTGTATGTAAACTTTTGACCACAACTGTACATTAAAATTGATGTAAGATGTAATTTTGTTTGACTGCCCCCCGTAACATGCTGCATCACCAAAGTACCCATGGTCACAGTGACGAAACCCCTCTCTGGTATTACTGCTATAATAAAACACTAGCCAACAGATGCACACAAACGGCAACAAATACAGATACACTGCACACACTAAACACTGTTGGTTGTTATGCTTATTGGATCATGCATATACAGTATATAGACCCTCTACATATCGTAGCTGCACAGGACCTAGATTTTCTACTCTGCTAAAGGGACAGGGTTGAACTTTTGCAGTATTTTATGATTTGGATGCCATTAGACCATAAGCTAAAAACATCCCACCCTTGAATTGACTACTTGCTTGGATAATGTTTCCAGTGTTGGAATTAGGACACTGGCAAACACAGATTTGGGGTCAGTTTTTTCCATTTCTGCATATGCAATAACTGTTAAGGAAGTGCCCTGTTGTCCCAAAACCTGGTGTATTCCTTTAGTTATAATAGGGTTATAATAAAGAGACAAACAAGATGAGTTAAAACCTTCATAGTGCTTTTGTTATAATAATGGGGAAGCTCTCGATGTTGTTTTTAATTATTGTTTTTGATTCATTTATTGTTACAGAGTTTGCCAAGAAGTATTGGGAAATTGAAGCGACTCTCCAACTTCAACTGTGACAGAAATCAGTTAGCATCCCTACCTAAAGAGGTAGGCTCAATGTTCAATGTGGGACAATATCATTTGAATTTCTTGAACAAATGTGAAAATGTCCAGGCATCAGCAACGTAGGAGTCATGATCCCTAAAATAACTAAACCAAATATGATATATACCTCAGTGCCACAGGAAATGGAGCTGGTATGTTTTGCATTGTCAAAACCAATATTTTGATATTTCATTGCCTGGGTATGCAAGCTTACATCATCATCATTACATATTTGTTTGACCACTCAAATTGATCCTACTGTGGGCATCAGTATTTTGAAGAAATAGTCTCTTCTCAAACAATTCTAAGGGACAATCTTTATTCAGCTGTTTTTGTACAGTTAGAGGGAAGAGTAAAAGTTGAGGTGTGGCACGGTATGCACCTTGGCTCACTGATCTGTAACTTAATCTAATAATTTGACATGATTTAAACATGTAAGTAATGTCAGTTAATCCTTTAGAAGACACACCAAACCTGTGGATGTGATTGTTTTCGTTTGAAATGATTCTGAATGATTTATATAAAATGACAAGGTCAAAGCTCTCTTAAGAATATACCCTTCAATAGCTCAGAAATGTCAAAATCATGAAATGCACACAAATATCTCCTGTTTTGGGGACACTGAAGCAAAGCTGTTAAGTTAACGTTAAATTGAACCTTAATGCTGAATGAAACTGTCTGAACTCCATTCACATTTTAGACAGTTGTTGGGTCAACAATGCCATTACTTGTTTTGCTCTCTCACTGCACTTCTGTTATTCAGTGTTTTTTCAGCTCTGGTTGATTGTTCCCATTGTGTTTGTATGTGCCATTCTTTTCTAACCTCTTGTCTGTTAAAGGGAAGGCATGCCTGGGTTAAAGCTTAATCTGAAAGGGCTCTTTAGAGGTTACACAATGCCTTTGTGTCTTAATGATGCAGTGTTCGAAATATCATCGTTCAACACACGTGGCCTAGATAATGAGTCGACGGTGCCACTGTTTCTCAAACCATCAGCATTGCATGACATTTCTAACAATCACAGTGTAATCCTGACCCATATTGAGCATGTAGTTTGCTATGCTACTTGACCATTGGCTCAGTTTTATGGATTCTATTGATTATTGATTAGTTGCCCATAACAAAGGCTTGCTCTTACCCTGGCTAGGATTTGTCTATGTTTGCATCGCACATTAACATGGATGCAGAGATAATTTCACAATTCTTATGTCTGATGTAATGTATTTGAAGTTGTTTTGGCATTGGTAATTTGAGATTTGTCTACTGTCGAGACTCTAGATTCACTCTGTGTGTCAATTCTTTTTACTGACATTTGACTACCTCTTATAGGTGCCAGCAGAACATATTGTATTTATCCTTGTAAATGCCTAAGCTTAGCCAGCTCCCTTTAACATGATGCATCTCTACAACAGTACTTGTACCCTGCTCAGGTCTGTGCCTGAGCAGATTAATAGATTAATAGATTACAGTCTGCACTTTAGCTGGCCCATCAAGTCTCTACTTTGACTGGCCACTAGGCCTAATTGTGTCTAATTTTAGTTCCCTTTCCCACATTCCATTGACATTCAATTGGTCTGCCATCAAGATCACCAATTGTAGGGCAAACGCCTGAATACTGAGAACAGAATTGTTTAGGTTGTTTCTGTCCTGGTATTTGGGAAAAGTCCAATTTTATAGAGACTATGCATTTATATTATTGTGAGTACACAAGTCTAGGAAACAAAACTGCCATTGGAACATTTATTCACCCATAAGGTAGTAGTGTGCTTCACAGGACACCGGTATGGACACAGATTTAGGGCTAATAATGTTGTCTCTTATGTTCCCAAGATTGGAGGCTGCAGCAGCATGAACGTCTTCTGTGTGCGAGAAAACAGACTGACAAGGATCCCATCAGAGCTGTCACAAGCCACAGAACTGCATGTGCTTGATGTCTCTGGAAATAGGTATATTAAACAACACTTAATATATTTGTTATATATCTTAATATATTTGGGATTGGGGGGTAATTTTGATTTTGATTCAAGCCTAATGTCCCAGCTTTGGTTTAAGAGCAAGTTACTTATAAGTTGTTTTTTTGTTTAGTTTGATATACAACTTTTTGAGCAACTCTAATGGGAAACCATGCCCAAGAAATTGCCTCTGGATTGTTGGTCATTACTTTAATCACGTGAACATCATGACCTCTGCGTCTCATGCTGCTGAGAGCGTTGCCCCTCCACACTGTCCAAACAGTTGCCAAGTGTATCACCATCCTTACATGGCATAAGTACTAATTCTAAACATTAGGACTAGAACTGTGTATGTTTTTGGGGTGGAAATTGAGCTAGATTGTGGGCCACGACTGCATAAAGAACATAAAATAAGAATTCTGCTGTATATATCATATCCAACGCAGGGCTGACAGTAATTCCCTGGGTTCACAAGGAGATAATTATTTCATAGTATGTACACAGTATTGAAATAAGTACTTACTGATATCTTGTGGTTTCTTTATATTGTATATGATCTGAACAATTTCAATTTCTTCGGTATGCTGCCATAGTGAATGGTTTGAATGAACCAGTTATAAAACGCTTGTTGTTTGTGTCCAGGCTCACCCACTTACCTTTGTCACTGACTACTCTACGACTGAAGGCGTTGTGGTTATCAGAGAACCAGTCGCAGCCACTCCTTACCTTTCAGACAGACCAGGATCCTGACTCAGGAGAGAAGGTGCTCACTTGCGTGCTGCTCCCTCAGCAGCCGTGTGAATCTGACAACAAAGGTAATGTTTTTTTCATGTACACATAAAATAACTCTTAAATAGGATCATGGCAAGTTAGGCCAAGTTGAACAGCTGTCATGATCAAATATGACAGGTGTTATCAGTAGCAGTAACTGTATTAAGATTTCTTTCATATTGGTTGATTAAAATGAAAACCTGGTGAGATTTCTGAACAGCTACTGGTGCAGTGATGGATGTGATGTGTGCACATATATGTATATATGTATATGCATTAAATAGAGTATCATCTCCATGCTCCTAAAGTGTAGGGTTTCTTCTAGAGTGAAGTGACTTTCAGCATCTACAAGCATTGCCCCATGGTTTTGATCACATTATCACATGATCTGCTCGGGGAAGCACAGCGTGTTCAATGCCCTCTGATCCTTCTCTCCAATTGATGTCGATTACAAGGTCCTGTAGGGATCACAACGCCTATAGCAGATCTGGGCCTCTCCTGTCCCTTGAGGCCCTCCTTGGTTATGTTTTTCAGAAACGCAGTGGATTGGACAACTAAAGAGGCTTAGCCATGGCTGGCCTGCTGCCATTAAAAGCTTGCCCACTGGATAAAGAGTCTCTCTCAGCTGAGGGCTGGCTCTATCTATGCCTGATTCAATAGTTTATTGTATTTTTTTGTTGTCATCCACAACCTTATCCTGAATTGTGTGGAATGTTTGTGATTCAATGGAAGATGGTTGCTCCTTCCTTGACACTGTACTTTGCAATTAAGAAGGTGCTTGTATCTGCCTCAACAAGAAAAGACAGTTTTTTTTAATGTTCATTTTCGTGACCCTCTTTCTTGTGGTGGCGATGGGGATATAAGTCTGGTGGAGGTCAAATGAGTGAGGCTCAAGTGGGGGTGGGGGGAGATTGTGTTGCTGTAAGCCTGTGACTAAGCTGGGATTTGAAACTGTGATCTAGCAGTTTCAGGCTCTCACTTATGAGCACTGCGTTATGTGACAGCCTTCATTTCTTGAGTTGGCAGATTGTAGAGAAGCAGTCATACCAACCATATTGATTTTAATCCGCCAAAACAGTCAGTTCACCGTGCTATCTTTTCTGCTCACGTTCTGTAATTCTTATGTATAATTTTTATGTTTGCACGGTTCAAAGAACACGTGTCTGATGATTGCATATTTTAAAAACTATTCCAGGATCTGATAATCTTGCTCGCTGTGGCGCCCTGGAGAGCCTGGTGAATGACATGGTGGACGACGCCTGGGATAACAAGGTGTCGAATAGGATCAGTGCCATTCACTTCGTGGACGACGACGATGAGGATGACGAAAAGGTGAGGGCATAATATGGCAATAGAAAAAGGAAAAAAAAAGAAGCTAATATTGACACGTTATTTTTGAAATCTTACAGCTATGACCACTTCGGATATACATATAACGGTATAGTCCATTTAACAGTAATTTCAATTGGTCATCTTCACGCAGAGAACACTGATGCGGCGGGCCACACCTCACCCTGGCGAGCTGAAAACTATGAAGAAAGCAGCTGAGAACCTCCGCAACGACTTGAACGCTGCTAAAGGCCTGGACTCCAACAAAAATGAGGTCAATAACGCTACAGACAGAGTGACCACGTCTGTGTGACTTTTACCTCAGAAATGTTTTTACCTCCTGTGTCTATCGCCATGTCCTCCTGCACAACCCCTCAGCCCTTTTTTAACCTAGAAACCCAAGTGTGGCCTACCCTCCTCTGATTAAACCCTGGGACACCTTTACCTTACTTCATCTTCAGTCCTGTGCTAAATGTGTTTGTCTACCAGGGCCAATGTGCCTCTTTTTAAATGATTTCCTCAGCAATAATCTGCACAGATTTGCTCCTTTTTAAAAGATATTTTAAAGATTTATAAATTTTTTAAATGCCTCTTTTTACAACAAAATATACATTAGGTAGTTGCACTATTATAAGTCTATAATATGGTCAAAATCTTCTTAAATGTATTATATATTTGTGCTATATCTATTTTTAAAACACTGGGTGAATATTTTTTTTTCCATTTTGGGCAAACATAAAACCAGAAGTTTTTGGACCTACTGATTAAGGATTATTGTATAGTCATTTGTGAATATTGATACTTTTATACTTTTTGGCAGCTCAGATGTAAATATAATTGTATAGCAAATTTCTTAATCAGTTGCAGACTTTTAAACTTTTTCTTTGAACTTGGTACTTTTTTTTCTTCCCTTTTTTAAAATTAAAGCAATAAACAAAATGCAGTTTCTAATGTCTTATTAAACCATATAATTGTCATTGGGTTAGTAGACAGCCTTGAATCTTCTTTTTGTTCATTTGTTAAAACTTCTGGGCTAACCCTAGAATTATGTTGATTATAAATAGATTTTGTCAATTAATTAATTTTGGATTCAAGGACTAATGTATAACACCTTTAATTACTCGTCCACAATACAAATGTGCCGAAGTGACAAGGCTGTCTTATTTATATCTGCTGTGCTTCACTGCTTTGTAACGTTTATCAAATACAGCTGCATTTTTAAAAAATGTCTCTTTCTCTCTAACAAACAATACTGTATATAATCATCATTTGAGTTATCAGTTAGAATGAGGTCCATATCACAAGGATGCAATCCTTTAAAAATGCAGTTGTTAGAAGTTATACTTTAAGGCACTTCTCAAAGTTTTCTGCGTCTTATTCAAAAAACGTATTCTTTTCTGTACATTATAAAATTTGTTTTTTTGTTTTTAATTTGATTGCAAGAAGTGGACCATAGAAATTGGTTCAAATGTTGGTTTTATCTTTTAATTATTTCCTGATCAAACTGCACAAAACACAGATCTCAAATAGGCATGGACACTGAGCCTATAGAGATTTGGATGGCTTAACCACTGATCCAATAAAATGGGTGCAAAACTAAACATGTTTGTTATTCCTTTAACTTTATTAGTCAGCTTGTCCCATTTTAATGAGGTTTCACAGAATGAATGTTGAGTTTGGAGAGGATATCTTACTTTCTGGCTAAGGGTGTCATCTCAGAGCTATGTTGAACTTCATCATATGTAGTTAAATGTCAAATTAGCTAATATCTAAACATTTAACTAGAGAAATATTTTGTGTTCTTCCTTATCTATCATTCCAAAAATAAGATGCAAAGTCAGATAGACTAAAATTGGCTTGGCATGGAAATGACACGCTTTTTCATGGAAGGTATGAAATATAGAGATGGATATGTTCTTTCAAGGCAAAGGTTTCTATTCCATTTCATAACCCCCTCCACCGCTTGTTTTGTCTGTCCAATGATGCATGATGTTTGTAATGCTCTACCAGCATGTGCCATATTCTACTTTGTCTACCCAGCATGTGCTGAGCATGTTGTTGGCATGTTTTCAGCATGTCAGCGATTGAACATCACTATTCTTTTGTCTTAATCACATCCAGTCAAGACAAACCTAAAGGATATTTAAGCGGCTGCATCCCAGTTTGTAGTTCAAAAGCAAGTGTTCATGGTTATTGACAGACTTACTTTGCTGTTACATGAAAACATAATTTCAAATACTGTCAATTGAATTATAGTCTAGTTTAAAACCATTTTAGGAGTTTTATGAGTAAAGTCTTGGTATTTTAGTCGCTGCAACTGGTCAGTTGTTCAATTTCAGGTACTGACCTATCTATGGACTGATTTTTTTTTTCTTCAACAGATAAATGGAGCAGTGTAGTGCTTTAGTTGGCCTTCAACGATTATGAAGTGGAGGCTATCAGTGAGACTACAGTGCATCTTTAAACATCATGCTTCATTCCCTCTTTCTTTGCCTCCTCTTCAAAATGCATTGTAAGACAAGCTTTGCAGCTCTTGGCTTAAGAAGAGAGAGAGGACTCAAACAAGCTAAGCTTTTGGAGAATCAACAGAAGTTAGGTCTTCAATCAAAGTACTGGTAGTATGTAAATGGTAGTACTGTCAGACTTTGCAGTAAAGACTCTTTATGGTTCCCCCTGCTGCACAAAATAAGCATGACAAGCATGCAGTTTAAATAACCAAGCACTAACTACAACCTTCTATGGGTACATACTGAGCAGAACCAATTCAGGTAGAGGCTGCAGTGGCAGCAAGAGCAGCAGCAACATAGCAGTGGTCAGTCAGTCTGGCGTAAATACACTGACTGTCAGCTGCCCTTCTGGCAAGTGTCCTGCCAGGATTAGCGCTGAGAAAAGGTGGTGCTCCTACCCCGTTTCCCGCTTTGGCAGCAGATCAGTTTACTCTGTTGAAACTTTCTAGATTGCAGGGACATGCCTTAAAGCAGTGGTTCTCAATTCCGGTCCTCGAGTACCATCACCCTGCTGGTTTTCAATCTAGCCATCTAATCGGCCTGGTTTACACCTGGGATGCCAGGTGTATGCAATTAACTACCTGGTAGGATAGAAAACCAGCAGGGCGGTAGTACTAGAGGACCAGGATTGAGAACCACTGGCTTAAAGCAAATCAGAAATAGAGTATTAAAGAATGAAATATACATGCACCTGATCCCTTGTTGTGACTCAGGTTATTTCCTTCAGGATATTACATTTTCAGCAATGAGTGGTGTCTTCTGACTATCTCCAGGAGTGTAGAAATGCTCATGCTAACCCAACCCTCAGGGCCAGTAGCCAAAACTGGCCCATCTCAGGCCTGTGCTGGGTGGCAAACAAAGAGCATCTGCAAGGGGGGCCTCAGCTGGTCCCAGCCAGTGACAGTGTACGTGGTCGTTGCTCCAGCCCAGAGAAGGATGCTGAAGAAATCGAGCAACCTGAGGAGGTTTGTCTTCCAGTTTAGAATTCTTATCCAGTTCATGTAGTTTATCCCAATATAGAGATACAAATTTTTATTAGGTGCCTTTTTAAGAGATGGAAGTGGAGTCTTACTACAGGTCTCCACCACAGTCATTATATGTATATCTCAGAAGTTAACAAGCTCTTTTTGTCCAAATAGAATTGCCCATTGAATAAGATTTCGTCCAACGAAGATAGATAGGTAGATACTTTATTGATCCCCGGGGGGTAATACTTGAGTTGCAGAAATCCTATCTGAGAGATTTGTGTTGTTAAATATGACTTGGTACAGAATTGAATAACTGTCTATATTGTAGGTGAGAAAAGAGAAACCAATGATGAAGACAGTCATCTCTATACAGTCTCTCATTTTGCTGATGCCTAGTGAGTGAGATCATGGTGAAATAGTGGACCCCACATTGGGAGGCACTGTTATATCTCACATCATGCAACTGATTTGAATTTCTCATCTCCAGGAAGGTGCGGGCCAGCTGTCAGAGAGTGACGCAATGCATCGCTGGTTTCGTCATCAGAGAGGAGACATTCGAGAGGACAGGAAATTGCAACGACAGAAAGCTCTCAATGCAGGGTCCAGCCTCCACAGAGACCCTGGTCCGAACAGTCAAATCTCCTCCACCACAGGGCAGGTGAACCCGTCTTTGGCCCCAGAGAAGACCCCTCCTCAAGAATCATTCATCTCCCAAGTGCCATTAAGAGTAACTGCAGCCATATCTTTTTAAAATCACAAATAATGTCCATGAGCTTCTACTACATTATTGATAACCTATCACCCTGATTGCATAGAAATTCAATTCTGCAAGTTAATACATGCTATTTGTAATTCAAATTGTTGCTCTTAGTTACAGATCAAAGTGTCTGGCCAGAGAGGTAGTTTGGGAATCAGCATTGCCGGGGGGAAAGGTTCTTTGCCTTACAAAGAGCATGATGAGGTAAGTGCTAAGGCAGAAGAGCCAAGATTGCTCAATTGCTCAGAGATTTGTCCATACATGTATATACATTAAATTATTTCACATGCAACAAATGCCTTCAACAGATTTTTATTACAACCTTAAGTCAGATTGACGTGCATTTCCTTTCAGGGCATCTTCATTTCCCGAGTTTCTAAAGGGGGGCCCTCAGAAAAGGCAGGGATCCATGTTGGAGATAGAGTGTTGGAGGTAGGACAGGGACAATATCTCTATTATTGTACTTAAAATGACTTGTTCTTTTGAATTACGATAAAACTATTGAACTCTTAAAGATACAACCAACAGACTGAAATATTGTTGACCAAATGGAAATCACAAGGAAGTGTATGGTCTTTACGGTGGTCATTCACAAACTATACATTGCTGTTCCTCTTGTGACCAAAGGAGGGCATTGTAAGACAAGCACAGGACACTCAGCTTGCAGTACGTTCAGTGATAAAGCCATAACATAACTAAAATTACGTCACTGACAATTAGAAAGCAGAACACACAAATTGAAAAACAATCTTTAAATTCACACTTCGTTAGGTTGAGGCTTAGAATGAGAAATTCTATATCAGTGCTATATACTGGAAATAGATGTGCTATTTTCAGAGAATTCGTGTCACTTGCTTCAATTACTCACCCCTGACTTTTGCTCTTACTTTCACTGGCACTAAAAGTATCCTTTGACCACGGTCTATCCAGGTTAATGGCCTCAATATGCAGGGAATGACCCACCATGAGGCAGTTGGCGCCCTCAGGACTGCTGGGAGTTGCATCAAGATGAAAGTGCTTCGAGAGAGGATGCTGCCGCGAGAGGTCTGCGTCCAGGACAACACTGCTGCTCAGGATACTGTGAGTCAACAGCAGTGCAGTCAGGACAGTGGATGCCAAAGAACCAAGCAGCCAAGGATGGAGAGTTCAGTGGATTGCTTATCCAAGAAGATTGAAGCGGTTGTTTGCAATGGCAATGGGATTGTGAGTGTTATACCCAAATGACAAAACAAACAGAAGAATTTATTATTGTACAAAAGCTCCATATTATGTATTCAAAACAACCCCACTCTATCTTTTCCTGCTGTTTTGTTTATGCGTTTCAGTCTGATTTGGAGAGTGACCCTAATTGGACCTTGTATCAAAGGAAGCCAGAGGCCTTGATGAAAAGCAATACACTTCAAATGGGGAAAAACACCATGACGGTGAGCAGATCTCTCACTAACATATGTTATTTCCTCTTAATGATACAATCTTTTCACCATGCCATCAAAATGTTTCTGTCCATTCTTTTGTTCATATTAATAACTTAATCAAATAGTCCACAAAAAAAAATGCCATCGAAGCAATCAAACCACCTTATTTTGGCTGTTCATATTAAGAATCCTCTTAAAATTCCAGACCCATGTTACATTATTTTTCTGAAATTCCAGTGAGGACAAATCAGGCAAGAACCTGTAAGACTTATGTATTTCCTTCCTTGGCAATCATCTGACAGATACCGCGGATTATCCTCACTCATCCCTCTACCTCAGACGAAGACGTGGAACCCTTGACTCAGGGCCTTGAGAGAGAGGTGTTAGATGACTTTGACATTCCAGATGGTCACATCCCCTCTGATTTTTTCAACAGTGCTTTCTACCCACCTTGACCACAGCTAAGAGACATGTATGTGGAAGACATTGACTGTTATGACCAAGCGCTTCATTTTTGGTACTGAAAGATTTAAAGTGATGTTACTGTTAAAGATTAGTTAAGGACAAATTGTTGGAATGTTTTTTTTTTTTTTAAACTTTCTTTGCAAAGCTAATATGACCCGATTTATTCTGCTTTTTGTCTGTTTAATTTAATCGCTGCTAATAGTATATGGAAATATTAAAGGCATTTTCTGGAATGAACAACTTGAATAGCCGAAACTTTGCTTTGCTGAATCTGTTTGTGAGTGCAATCACAATGGACAGAAACAGACTGTGAAGCTCTATAACGTTAAATAGGTTCAGTTGAAGAGTGAAGGATGTCGGCTACCTCTACTTCAAACCACTGTGCTGTAGGTTATGGATGTGCTGCTGGTAAATAGTGCCTGTGACAATGTGAAGCCCTCAAATGTTTTATAGATTGCACTAAAATAAAATGGTACATGCCTGGACTGTCTGCACAGCAAGTGCGAGAGTCATTTTGTGTCCTGTGAGAGGCTGATCTCTGCTTCACATCTTCCAACACCTGCAGCAAGCGCTAAATTTGTCTCCCTTAAAGAAAGACTCCACACAAAAATTTCTGAAAAGTACAAATCAGACAGCACCAAATTGGAGGAATTGTGCTGATTGATCCTGCTGCAGAGTTAGAATGTGCAAAACTATAGATATACTGTACTCGCCTTGCATTATTCTATGATAGTCACCACACATTCTCACTTTATTCATACATTACATTGTTCATTCATTTTGTCAATAAATGTGTGTAAAAGCGTTACATTCTTGCTGATGTGCAACAATAAAGTGATACATAAGCTTTGAGAGGCCTATTTTTATGAACGTTGGTCTGCACTCATGAAAACTGTCATGTTTAAGGCTGTCACTTCAACAGGACACCTGGTTGTTGATGGACACACATCGGTTGTTGCAGGGATTGAACATATGATGTTTGGGTTACAGGGTGGCCTCTCCTCCCACTAAGCCACTCCTGCCTCCCCCTAGGTGTCTGATTATGTCACTGTTACCTACAATGAGTGGCAGTACCTCCTGAGGCAATGCCATGCCTAGAGTGGGTGACCTGCTACCACCACCAGGGAAATGCAGCTGTGGTGTGACTACTCAGGACATTTTTATAGTTTGGCATTTCATCAGATAGATGGTCCACTGTGAATTGTCTCCTGATAATCATCTGATAGACTTGCTTGAGAGTCAATTACTGTGTGGTAGGGCCCATATTGCGAGAGACACATCTTCTTCTGCCTCAAGATGCCACTCGTATGCAGTAAGAGGGGAATTGAGGAGAATTAACACAGTGCAAATGTGGTAATAAAACTGGGACTCTGGGAACACAACTGAATGTGTAGGTTAAATGATTGCATAACCTAAATGATGGCAAGTCTAAAGTAGAAAATAATATCTTGGCTAAAGTCTTGGCTACCTGATAATGTGACATCTGGGAGTTGTTTTTGACGATGGTAGTTATGAGGAACAAAGTTTGAAAAGTGTTAAGTTCATTCATGCTCTGAAATTAGGGTCCCTAGACTCTGGAAATGTCTGTTTAAAGAGGTAAGAACAGCAATTTGTATCTTTAAAAATATCACTTTTGAAAAGACATTTTCACTAAAATGTTTTTTTATTGTTATAGCCTATGTGGAAATATCCCTTTTTATATAATTGATAGATGAATTGTGATAACAGAAGTTTAAATCCAACTAACTAATCAAAAATATATTGATGGAAGTGGTGGATGGCCTGAATTAGGTACCGATAGTGGTATTGACTACTGGGCTGGACTACCCGGCACAATTAAGATATTATGTAACATGAGAAATCAAAGAAAAGAGATCTGACCTTTTGCCTTTTTCACAGGATAACAGGATATTAGTCAGAGAAAAAGGAATTAGATCGCAATCATTTAATGGTTATAGAGCTATATTGCTTTAAACCAACCAACCAAAAGTAATGCTTCGGATCAGTGCCCAGTATTATCAGAAGATACTTTCAAATTAGCACACATAATCATTTCTTTTTACAGTCATGTCTTAGGCATTTAGCAGATGCTCTTATCCAGAGACACAGTGAGTGCAAAAGTAGAATACGTTCAATTTCCCATGTCATCAAATTTACAAAGAAGTGCAAGAAGTGCAATTGTGTCCTGACAATATTCCTTAATGTAATAGGACAGAATAGAATGACAGAAGGAAAAGAGGTACAATAACAAGGAGATGGCGGTGAAAAGTAGTATTGGTGCATTCCTTGTCTGATTGTGATTTAACCATGAGTGCTGCTGCCACAGACAGACAGGGGGAGGGTGACGGCTGGATGGAAATAGACGAGAACAGCTGTGACAGGAATGAAGAATGTAGTGTACTTAAAGGATTAGCATCCAATCCAGAGGTCTGCTTTCACTCACTGATGGGGGGGATGTGGAAGTGTACTGGCAAACAACAATGAAATGAAATTGTTTGGTGCTGCCTGATAAGTCAATATTTGGAAACATGCTGAGGTGTCTCTCAATTTGTTGGCTCGTTTATGGGCTTTTAGAGGGGGATTTGGATTATTTTAGGGCTAAATGTACATCTTGTCATGGTGTTTAAAAGGATAGGCCATTTTAAAATAGTACTCATCATTAACACTCATTCATTACTGTAGCACAGAATGCCCTGTATTGTATAAACTTCAGAAAGCACTTGGTTTTCAGTTCAGCTGTCAAAAACGTTGAGCCGAGGACCATGAGTGCTCATGAATTCACAAAGGGAGAGCTCTTTATTCATTCTCATTACAATGGCCTAATCACACAGTATGAGCTCTGTGCAATAGGCCTCAGATTAAAAAAATCATGAATGTTTAATACCATGATCATAATAAGATGATTGCCACAGTCAAGGGCCCAAGAGATAAATGCTTCACTCTGAATTGCTTATATTGTCCATCGCACCAGTGATTTTTTCAGTACAAGAGTATGTTGTTTTCTCTTTCCCATCAATACAATCACCTAGTACCAAAGAGGAAGCTCTCTAAACATAAGCTCAGTCAGCCAAATAATTTGCCATCTAAGTGTATAATGCTATTAATTTCTGCTTGACGTCTGCTATGCCAGTCATATTGTAGCTTGTATATAAAATATAAAAAATTGATGCTGGCAAAGCGTTCCATTGCTTATGGTGATATACTATGAGAGACTATGAGAGGATTTCTCTGGGTACCCTTCAGAAAAAAGTGTTGAAATGGAAAAAGTGAAGATACACTCCATTCCCTGTTGCTAGCAGCTAACAGCAGGAACGTTGTTGCTGGTGCCCAGAAGGCTGACTGCTATCTGTAGGCTATTTGTGGCTATAATGTGTCTATAAAAGGAAATCAGCACAGCTTTGCACACGCCAACCGTAATGCACATTGAACTTCACACGAAGGGTTGAAAAGTAGGCATCTTATTTTTTGTATCTGGCCTAATCAATATTTATAGTGGTTTTCCAAAGCCTGGACATAAGCAACACCTGGATGCAGAGACATTTGAAGCTGCAATGAAGAGTTTTAACGAGAGTCTGGGGAAGGTAAGAGGGTTTTAAAATAGAAATAATATTTTGCCAGGTGAACCATTTCTTAATGGATTTCTGCTGTGATTGACTTGACTTTAGTTCCCTGTAAAATTCATGGTTGGAATGGTCGTGGTTTAAAACTGTGTTTTAATAGTGTTTTACACTATTAACACCACCACCCTACAGGCATACACATACACACACAAACATTATACACAGATACTTCTCTTTTAATCATTACTTGAAATCTACAAGTGAAAGCCTGAAGTAATTCAGTCGTATCACTGAGAGGCTATCTACAGGTTAGTAATAGAAAGACCAGCATATGTATACCGTTGCTACAATGTGTTGAGTATTGGTATGAAGGCATCATGAAGTATTATATTCATTACCATTATTACGTTATTATTTTTAGCATTATATGCCTTTACACCATGCAAATAGTAATCTGTAATCTGTAACTGTAAAAGCCAAGCTTGACATTTACCACATGAGGATGCTATACTCTGAAAGCTAGAGGTGTTGAATGAAATATGGCTATTTCTTCATCAACTCAGTGTTTCTGTTGTTTTCCTCCTCATGTATGAGGCTCAGAACTGTAGCATGCCTTTTTGTAATGTGGACTGGAAACCCAATATGCCCAGTAGCTGCATTCCTATCAGGGCAGCTGGCAGTGGGCTATATTTGTTCACCCTAGCTACTCTAAAGGGAGTGGCAGTGTTTGTCTGTATTTAAAATCTTAGAGACACACCCAATTGTTTATGTTTTTACTTCACTGGAGCTGTAGCGCCATGCAAACTGCCAAGATATTTAAAGACCCGTGGAACATAGGCTTGAAGATGTCAGATATGGAGTACTCATATATGATGATAGTTGTGCAGCATCACTGTCTGTCTATCTATCTATCTCTCTATCTATCTCTCTATCTATCCTTACGTTATGGCTGGTGTCTCTGAGTTTCTCTTTACAGATCATCAAGGAAGGTGGTCTGCTTCAGGCGGTGATTTAGTGGTGTTTGTATGTGGTCTGTGGTACAGGTTCCGCATGCCACAAGACATAACTGAGTGAGATCACACACAGAGTGAGGCAACACGCAGGGAAGTTCAGCAGCCCAGGGGTAGAAATGTGATCTATGAGGACGGCATGACCTGGGCAACACTCAGCAATTAAACACTCAAGAGGGCAAGTAGGAAATACTTGCTTTAGCCTTTCACATTACATGCTTACTCTCTGCTATGACTACAGAAGACAGGGAGGTTATATGAGAACATAAATCCATAAATAAAGATTTATAAGATGCCACATGATTTTGTTTTTTGCCAGGCATGTAGTTTTTCTTTTTATGTTCTGTGTCTTTATCTATCGAAGGCTATAGATAGACAGGTATCCCCCAGCGACTTGTAATACTTTGTGCCATGTCACTCAGAGTATATTACATTACAGTCATTTAGCACATGTGACTTACAAGTTAAAGTTTTACACTATGTGGGGATTGAACCCACAACCCTGAGACTGAGAGTCTCATGCGCTACCAACTGAGCTGTCCGGGCCAGACATTAAGGGTTTGAATCTGCTGCATGTCATCCACTCTATACATGTCAGATGTATAATAAAATAAAAAGGCCATTAAAAATAGGTTTTACAAGAATACACACTATTTTAAACTAGAAATAGAAATTTTGGAATGACTGGTAATCTTTCGACTCCTTGACAGCAGTACTGTTATGATCCTTGGGCAATTTGAAATCCAGAGTTGTGGTTATTATAATGGCTAGCCAGATATAATAATAACACCAGCATTTTTGACATTTGGGGCCAATGCCATTCTTGCTTTGATATTAGATTAATACCTCAGCGAAATTTTCCATTATTGGCATATTTAGTTGTAATTTTCTGCCAATTCACCCTCTAATAGGTTAGTCCTCAAAAACACACAACAATCACCATATTTGATGAAAACACCAAATAATAACCGCAGAGGCGCTTATTTATTTCCTGAAAAGTCAGTATGTTGTGCTTGCAGCATCTAAACAAGAACAATATTTCTTCAGAAGTTTAATTATGGATTGTTCATGATATTAGACATTGCATAGTTATCCATGCTTGGACAAACTGCATTTCCAGTGACAATTAGTACAGCGACTATCCTATGACACCTGCCAATCCAAACAGATACAACATTCATCCAATATTGAAAATAAAATCATGGTGTGCATGGGGATGGGCTAGTTGTCCTATGGTGTGTGTAATAAAGCATGTACCAATGTACCAATAACTATATGTTAGACCACTGCAAAATAAGTTGTGTCAAATGTGCTTAGTCTTTGCTTTTTTCTCTGTTGAACTTTAGCACTTACCTGGATATCAGTGTGACTTGAACTTAAGTTACCACTAGTGCAGTCACTGATAATTATTGTACCAAAGTGAAAAAAAAGGAGTAGCCATGTCAGGCATTCGATAACTGTCTTGCAGGAGGTACAAAACTAACAACAATGGCTATACTGTTTGGAAAAACAGTCCCAATGTTTCAAGTTACGTCCTTCACATTAATACATGAAATCAATGAAAAAGCATTGAGGAATCTTGATTTGTCAACGTTTATGTTATTATTATTCTATGTTTTATTCTATGACACATCATCGCCTGGACTTGCTCCCTACAATTGTGTTTACATCACCGACTAGCAGATGAAAAAAAGTCTCAAGTATCTGCTACAATGACCTCCACTGATTACTGAAGGAAATTTCAGTGCCCTCATTTTGCATTTTGTAGATGATCTGTCAACAGAGGAGAGAAGAGGTAGGAGTAGAATGCAGTGAAATGACCTTTCGTGAGTGTCAACTTTGATTGCCAATTAATAACACCCGTCCACTGTATTTTGAGACACAATATTTTTGCACTTAACTCTAAGCATTATATTTAGAAATAGATGGTGTTTTGAAACATGAAGTGATTCATTTATAGCACCTTCCAGACATTCACAGCTCGTGTTTGTAAAAGTGGTGACACTCTTTCCTCAAGTATCTATGATGCTGTTTTATATCTTCGCATTAGGTGGATGCTTTTTTCCAAAGCACATTTTCAGCATGGGTGGCCCCGGTGAGAACTGCCCCACTGTCCCTCCCAGTGTTAACACTATGCCCTACCCACTGAGCTATACATGGCTGTCAAGTGGCCTGAGTAAGGGAAAGCTTCATGTGGTAGTTCACCTCCACACAGTACAGAGGTTTCACAGTATGGACTTGCTTATCCCTAGGAGGTCACGACATAGTAGGTTGCACTCTTGGCAGTCAAACTAGTAATCTTGGAAAACAGATAAGAAGCTGAAATGCTTCTTAGCTTCTGTTAAAGATGGAGGGGTTGGTTGCTCTTTGGATAAAAAAGTGTCCTTTGGCAGTCGTGGAAAAAAGAGAGATCCAACACAATCCAAAAAATCTTTTAAAAAAAGCATTTGTTCTATTTAGCTAGTACGGAGCCCCTGAGTGGTCACGTCATATTTATTTTCTAGTTTGCGCGCTTGTTTTACTATAACAAAATACTTAAATCACACAATATACTCACTGCCCACAGTTTCATAAAACTGCAAGGTTTTGCCAGCTAGCTGCTCCTGCTATCTAGTTAGGTACTCTCCATTAGTGAGAATATACGCTTGCTCAAGAGATGGCCCATGTTTTTAGCTTTGTGGGATAAATGATAAATCATTAATACTGTGTTTGTGTATAACTTGGCTAGATAGAGGCTAAGCTGTCTCGTCGAAATTGCTCCTTCCTGTCCTTCTGGTTTTATTCGGATATAAAAAGGTAGAAGTTTAGAGTGTGTGTTTGAGACACTCATCATCCTTGATTCATCAATTTGTCAATCTCTAAAAACCCTTGGTTTTCCTTGTGAGGAACATTATTGGGAAATCATTTTCAAGAGCTTGTATCATACAAACAATTTGTTCCTTTCTACTTAACAGGTTTTAATAGGAGTGTCATCTAAGCCTGCTGTTTTTACGTTCGTCCCAGTGATGCAGAAATTACCAATTAAAGGCGTTATTACTGAGGGGGAGAGATCTGAAACGCTGACAGGAAAACTAAATAAGGTACAGTACATGCCAATAAGATAAGCAAAGTGCTATAATCAACAACTCCTTTTCATCTAATGTACTTGTATCTTGTTCATTTAGTTAATTGAATTTGTGTGCAATTAACATGCTATTTGTTAGTGTGTGTGTGTGCACATGTATGTGCATGGGTGTGTCATATCATACTTTAGCTCCAGCCATGCCTATGATGCTTTCTTTTGCATTACTTTATGCATTAGTTTATTTCTAGATTGGATGGACACACATTTTTATGGTGGTGGATTTCAGATTTTGAAGAAATTGAAGTGAATTGAGCCCAACTCTGTAAGACACCTGTCCGATTGATCATTATTGAAAAAACTCTCTAGTTGATCTCAAATGTTAAACAAGTGTTCTGATTTTTGAGGCTGCAGCATCTTGATAGAATTTGATAAAGAATGTTACTCGTCAATTTCACTGTTTATATATGACCACTTTCCTATTGATATATCATGTGACATACACAGGGGTGTAAAGTACTTGAGTAATTGTACTTTGTTACTATACTTAAGTACTATTTTAGGGTACTTGTGCTTTACTCGAGTATTATTAAGTTTGTATACTTGTACTCAAGAAAAATAATAATACTTAATAATAATAATACTTTTTACTCCTTACATTTAAAATTCAGACCTTCAAAGTACAAAGTACTTCAAAGTGCAAGTTACAAGCACAAGTATTATTTTCTTCACTGGCCGAACTATTAACCCTGCAGCCATACTTTATTTAAAACAGCCAATCAGATCCCTATCAATGGAAAATTAACCCGCCCATACCCTTGCTGATTGGTCCTTGGGGATCTTTGGGGATCTTTGTCATATTATGATAGCGGGTGTCTATAATCAGTCAGAGAAGCTACAGAAGATGGCCACTAACGTTAAAAGTGATGAGGACGAAATGGTCGCTATGGTGAATGGGGTCAGCTAGCCGGTATCTGGTTTGGTAAATACTGGCTAGCTGAACCCATTCGGTTCCACTAGCACTGCTACAAAATGCTATGCAATGCTTTGACAAGAACCTTAGGATGTGCGAGATTGAACCCAAGAATAAAAAAACTGAACTATCCGTTAATTTTTTACAAGGCTGTAGTTTGGCCAACTTTAGAACTGGACGCTGTGATGTGATTGCTGTCCATGTTAGTTTGCCTCGACATGTTTTTTCAAATTCAATGGAGAAGTGCATTAAAGTCATTTTAATGCAAAAAGTCTACTGTTATTTAATCTCAGCATTGTCTATCCATTGCAATAATAAAAAAAAAGTTTACTTTTTACTTTTTAATACTTGAGGACATTTAAAAGTAGAAACTTTTTGACTTTTACTCAAGTATATTTTTTGCTTTTTTGCTTTGACTTGTAATTGAGTAAGATTTTGAACCAGTACCCATACTTTAGTAGAATTTCTGGGTACTTTATACACCCCTTGACATACATGCTGTATACTGTATGTATTTGTGTTCTTACATCTCATTTTATTCTCTAAATGGCATTTCCCCACGGTTATGATCCATGACTGATATTATTTATATAATAGAACAAATCTACTGTGCTTCTTGAAGTTAGAGTTTGAAGAGAGACAAAACAACACTGTGTGTACTAAATTCCTAATAAGGATGATGCAAAATGTACTGAGCATAAAGATGCTTTTGAATTCTGGTGTACACTTTTCTGGAATATTTTAAAAACACTGAAGTCCTTTAGGTTAGGAGCCAAAGGAACTCATCTTGTAACTTTGAGGCCCTTTGGAATAAATCAAAGTTTCTAGTGATATTGAGATTAATATGTCAACAACTTGATGATTAAAGAACACACCTTTGTTACTGGGGATAAACTGATCTCACCATGATGCTCTGCTGAATTTCAGCAATTACACCCATGACTTCCTTCTTAGTAGGTGGAGGAGCCATTAGCGTGACTCATTATCAAAGGGAGGAACAGGCAAAATGCTTACTAGATTCACAAGCGATATATGAGCCATAAGTTCTACTTACATCACCCAATTGTGATACAAGACCTGAGGGTCCCTTTTATTGTTTGAGAGCTGATTGACTCTCCACGTTGTTTTATATTATGTAGTAAGAAGCTTGATTGAACTTGTTAGTGAAGCGTTTTTTTAGTAAATGTGCAAATGTACACCTGCAATTCTTCAAATATGCTGCATTCAAATGGGTGAGGTTGTTAACAAATTTCCTATATGGTTTTACATTGTGGTAGGAATGAACAACACTGATTGATTGATTTGATTGATTTTATTTCATGCACTTATTTCATGCAGTCATGCACTCGACCAACATAAGCTTCTCAGACACATCCACACATCACGTTGCAAGATGTGTATAAAACAATACATTCCTGAACAAACTCAGGGAGCATCAGGCATGCAAACTGGTTAGGGGTGAAAAAGGTGAGAAGGATGCGTGAGCAAAGAAAAACACAGACTCGCTAGGGGGGTCTGGCGGTATGTACCCCCGGAGATTTTTTTTGAAAAATAAGCTACTAAAAGCTCATTTCTGATGACTTTTAGGATTACTCTGGTGCTGGTCACAAGCAAACAGAATTACAAGATTGAGCAAAATAAAGTACAAAGTATTAATTTATTAAGTGCAAATGTACCTTTATATATGGTATGCTCACATTTACAAAGAAAATGAACAAAGGGCAGCCCCACCAGGTACACAACTAATTACAATTATTTTCAAAAAATATTACTCTCCATATCTGCTCTGTGACAGAAACCATGTTAAAATATGAAAAGAAAAATTACAAATGTGAATATGAAAAAGCATCCTATGCTTTAGGACTGGTGGGGGGGACAGGGCTAGAGGGGTCTGTCCTTATTTTTTCTTCTTGGCCTGGACCAGTGTCTCAAGGGCCCGCTTCCGCTGTTTTGCCATATGCCTCAGCCTTGCCCTCTTCTCCTCTTCAGCCGTGCTGAAGAGGAGTGCTCTCCTGAGCAATGCCAAATGGTTGGCAGCCATATGTAGCTAACAGGATAGTTAACAATGTTAGCTTGCTAACAATTCTTGTTTCCTCCAATTTTATCTCTTACGTCAGGCTTTCCGACTGGCAGGTATTTTTCAGTTGACGCCTTCTCTGTAGTTTTGTGGCTGGCACGCGCCACTGCGGCAACTTCGTTGAGGCAGGCTCTCACCTAGTCAAAGCGACTTCCATAGAAAGCTTTTTTTTTGTATTTGTATATTACTCACTTTGGGCCCAATTATGGGCAGGAGGGCCTTTGGTAGAGGGAGTGCAGACAAACTATGAATGTTTAACTGGTGTTCATCAAAAGCAAGCATGAATAAAGGCTGGTGTGGACCCCCAACTATCAATGATGCTGGAGGCATTAATGTGATATTAGATGTCAATGCACCATCAGACATCAACATCACAGCAGCATCACTGCTTTGACTGCCTCGGGTCAGATAATTGATTTGGCTGTCTCAAGTTATTTGCTGGTTGCCTGCATGGCTCTGGAGACTTCAAAGGTCTTCTCATGCGGGGTTGGAAACATTTCTCAGCTCCCCCAAAAGCTATCGCCTGGAGTAGTGTCAGCCCTTCATGTTATAAACTCATAATAAAACAAATCAGAAATGACTCAACCACAAAACACTGGACAACTATAAATGTTATTAGACACGGGCACTTTAAAGCAATCATACATGTACAGTATTGGATTGTGTGATGTCTGCATCCACTCTCAACCTGCACAGCTGTATGCTCTGGGCTAAATTTCTCTCCTGCTGTCTGCCAGGTCTTCATTTGAATTCCATTTCCACTTGCTTAAACATTTGTCTGCCTATAATTGTGCTGTGAATCACAACCATTGTTTGGTTACACCAGGAATGAGTTCGATTTTTTTTTTGATAATATTGGTTCTCATCGATAATTTTGCTCAATGTTTTTTTGGGTAGCTTGGTTGTCCAGTTTTATCTTGTCACATCAATCCAGAATTGCTCCCTCAGTTTTGCTAGATTAGATGCTAATTGTTTTGATGAAACTGATAGATTTGATTGACATTGATGATGTTAATGATCACTAGCCCTAATTTCCCTCATGATGCTGCCTCCTCCTTAACTGATTTACCTGGCCCAAATTTGAAAAATGCTTTACTACCTTCAGAGGAACATGGACTGTTCAGCTCATGGCCAGCTGGTTTGTATGTCTCTGTAGTGCCTGTACATACTGTCCCATGTGGGTGGTGATATGCTCCCTTCAGTCAGCCCCAGTAATCTCGTTCAGATCAGACTTGTTGTTAATTCCACTGCTACACGTGCCAGATTTGGTCTTTCAAATGTAACGTCTCTGTCTAGTAATTTATTAAGAAGTAAATTCTTTTTTTCAACAAATTATTTTCTGATTACTGAGTCATGGTTAAATTCAGTTGATTCAATTGACTTTAACAAAGCTGCTCCCCTGGATTATACTTCCTTCCACCAGTCTTTCAAATGCTCTCCTATCTCTATTGGCTTTTGACTCCCTTGGTTTTATACTGGTAAGGCTCCTGTGCTCCTGGTAAGGCCCTACCCATATAAAAGGCCATACTTTGGACTTGTTTCTGGTTTCTCTGTTCAAAATATAGAGCTTAATGCTTCAGCGCAGCTTTCGACACAGTCGAACACGCCATCTTGCTTGACCACCTGGAACAGTGGAGCGGTGTTACAGGCTCAGCTCAACTCAGGCTCAACTCTCTTATTTAGTCCCACCGACTCCATTAACAGCATCAAACATAGCCTTGGTCATCCATCCAGTTAACTCTGTCATCAAATCCAACTTCTACCAACTCACAATCTTATCTAAAATCATGTCCTTTTTTGTCATTTTCTGATCTAGAGCTAGTCACACATGCATTTATCACATCCCATTTAGGTTACTGTAACTCACTGGTACTCCTACGGTAGTCAATCTCCAATAAACCAGAATGCAGCCGCCAGGCACTTAACTAGATCAATTCCCCATTCGCTATCGAGTTGACTTCAAAATCTTGTTTGTGTACAAAGCCCTACATGGTCGGGCTCCTCTCCTCTCTATGTTTCAGAAATTCTTTGCCCATACTATACAACTAGATCCCTCAGGTCCAGTGGCCAAGGTCTTGTATTCTGTCCTGCGGACTTAATCTAAAAGGTGATCGTGCTTTTTCTTTCTCAAAGAATCAGATCTGCCAAGTGTAATATGCTATGACTTTACAGTACCTTCTCCTTATATTGTGCACACACAGATGTGTTGTCGTAAGACTCTGTGACGGGGGCACAAAATTGATCTGAAAGTAATCCACAATATAGTTGCTCGCTGCTTTTAGTTTGGAAAGACAAAGATGTGATGTGACATTTTTTCTGTCTGACGCATGTTTCCACAATTTCTCAAAATGTCCTGTTATATGTGTAAAAGAATGAAAATTGCATAACTCTTTACACAATATCCTTTTTTTGAGATGATGGCAGTTGATCATATTATTTTTTTATTTTAATTTTTTTCTGAAATGCACAGTTCAAATGTTCTTTAGTGATTTTAATTTTGTTCAGTGTTCTGCCAGATGAATGCACATTTCTTCTTGTTAAAAGCAATCATTAAAAAATGATACATATTCGATTAGCTTTATTGGTAAATGACGTGGATAATTTCGATTACTTAGATATGGAGAATGTGTTTAGTATTAAATTGTGTAGCTTTGTGTAGACACACTCCACTTCCCAACATCCACAGATAGCAATGTGCTGGACTGGTTTAAATATAGATGATATTAATGTCCCACAGTGCTTTAAAACAAAGTTAAATATATAACTGCTACTGACATGCATCATTAGTGACATAAGCTCCCACATCTATGTCAATTATGATCCTAGGAAGAAAATCAATCATTTTGGCAGCCATTCATTTGTTGACTACCACTTATCTACTGTAAGGTAAGAACAGTCGTGGAGTGACTGTGACATCGATTTAAGATTGCATGAACACTGTCACGTCAGTTATATTTTCAACTCCATTTAAATGCAGTTATACATGTCATTTCCATATGAGAGTGTTTTATGATATATTTGGGTTAAATTTCTATTAGTGAGATAAATTATTAGCCGCTGTGGCATTGTGTGTACAGCAGGCTGAACCACATCCTGTACATAACCAGTCCTTACTGGTCTTCCAGCTCACCCCAAACAACCTGACTCTTTCTCTTCATGTCTATATCTGTTGATCCCAAAGTCCCAAAGTTTCCTATTGATTGGTGATTGGTCATTCTGAATTCTAAGCCTGGCGTCTTCAAGCTTTTTGTTAGAGCTATTCATTGTTTTGACTTATTTAATATTTGTTTATTTTGTTGCCATTTTGTTTGAAGAATATAGATGAATTAGTTTGATTACAATATTAGTATTATTATGTTAGTTCATTTGAGTACTTGTTTATGCTTTTGTTTTGAAGGTACTGGGCAGCTGGGGCGCAAGGTGAATGTACATACTGTATATGGGTAGGCAGGTATAGGATGGGCAGGCACCGGGAAGGGTTCATGGTTTTTTACCAGGGCAAGAGAGGCTGCAGACGGCATTATTCTTTGTTTGTTTGCTTGCAAATGAAGAAATAAACCGCACCAAAAACGTATATGCCTGCCTGGACAATAGACTCATTTTCCCCTGTGTAAGATTCGTTCCCAGGGTGCCTCAGTGGCCGTTTGATTTTGAGTTTGTTTCATTGTTTACAAATCAGTTGAGGACAAATCGCCACTACACTTTTGCTTCAGAGAATTTAACTGTCTTTTGAGAGAGGATGACATTTTGCTATACCTTATGTGGCCATCCCAGGGGAATGAGGAGGCAGGTTTTACAATAAAAACATCACACCATGGACAGGGAGTGTGGTTGAACTCAAACTTCAGTTTATTTAAACTAAGGGTCTGGGAGCAAACTAACAAATTCTTCTCTGGTCGGAGGGTTCCTTTGTCTTCAGGGTGCTTCTCCTACTTGTTCAAAGAGGGTAAGGCTCCCTCAGTACCTGGAAAAGAGAGGGGGAGACAGAGCAGTGAGTAGGCGCTGGTCTCTTACTCTCTACACAGACAGTCAGGCAGAGCTCTTCTTCAGTATTGCCGGCTGATATGATGTGTGCATATGGCGTCATTCACTTCCTCTTGGGGCAGAGGTGTTATACTCGTGTAATGTCCAATGACCCTCTACATGTGATGTGGTTGCCTGAGCCCAGGGGTTGCCACACTCTCAACCTTGTCTCTCAACCTTAGACAGCTTGTCCAAAGCTAAGGTTCCAAGCATTAAACTGGCCAACTGGTCTTGTGTGACAGATTCATCACAACCTGCATTATTAAACACATGCCATTAAACATTAATACAATTCACCTCCAAGAATCACACATTGAAAATGCATGGAATGGATGCATAGAAAAAGAGGCCACAAGAAATGCCTGTGCGTGAAAAAGCTGTATTAACATTAAATAACACTTAAATAAAAATCTAAATTCATCCATCCATCGATTTTCTAGTTACTTATCCTGGTCAGGGTTGCGGTGGCAACAGGGCAAGCAGAGCAGCCCAGACGTCCTCTTCCCCAGCAAGTTGGAACACCTCCAAAGGGAGGCACCCAGGGGCATCCTTACCAGGTGCCTGAACCACTCAACTGGCTCCTCTTAATGTGGAGGAGCAGTGGTTCGACACAGAGCTCCTCATCCTATCACGAAGCCAGAGGCCAGCCACCCTGCAGAGAAGTCCCACCACATCTTCTTAACCTCATCCAGTATCCAGGGCTCTGAACTAATAACATTTACTGCTGCAGTTGCCTTTTGCTATTCAATATATTTTATCTTGTTTGTAACGCCTGAGCTAAGGCCTCCACATGATCAACTTTTTCTTTTTTCAATTTCTCAAACCATTACTTCGACTTCAGTCTGGGAAATTTCACTTCTTCACACTCTTCACCAATGCTTTCGTTATTTCTTCTCAAAACTAAAATGATAACGATGGACATTTATATTCAAACCAGGCTAATTGTAGGTGTGTTGGAATTCATTTATGGTAACTGTGGGCATGGCCATAAGGCTTGTGCACAGACGCACAATTTCAGGGTGATTGAGATTTATCAGGAAAAAAACTGGTGAAACATGCCGGTCTGCTCTGCTCGCTGCTATGCTTCTGCTGCTGCCTGATAAGTTACTATGTGCTACGTGGCTGCTGCTCAACTGCCTCCATCCCACCTGCCACCTGCTTGGATCTGCTTCTATGTACTGTATGGGGGGGGTCTAGTGTGCTCCCTGATGGTAGGATCTAATGCACAGTTATGTGCACAGGGGGTACATAAAAGCAAATCCATTCATCGCCAAAACGTAAAAATATATTGCCATTCTTATTCAATAAAATTGTTTTAACCAAATATGTCCGTTTCCTGACTGAAATTACTGACATTAGTCTACCTCCTTTACCAACATACAACCAGGGGAGAGCCTAACTAAGTTTACAGTTATATTTAATTACCCAGCAAACCAACTCAAACAACCTAGAAGTTTGACCTAACTTGCTCAACCCATCAATGTGTTTACAGAAACAATCCAGAAATTTTTGTGTGTAGTCTATAGAAGAAATATAATATAATTCATGCATCTAAATAAGTGTATATACATTATTCTATATTTGAATTATAAAGATGGATTTCTATACATTTATTTAAAGTAATTGCAATAAAGTTACTTTCCAAACCGATCTAAAATAAAAAAGGTAATAAAAAGTGCCACTCTTCAAGCCTTTGCAGTGCTTGACACACACACACGTGCACTAACATGCACTCATGTTCTCTTCTAATGCCAATTAAGTTGAATTGAATTGAAAAAGAATGTACAGTACTATACTGCACAACTATATCCTATCCACATCTTTACCAACACGCATGCATACATACATTCAATATGCTAACACTGACTCGTTTGTCTGCTTAATCTTTGAAAATCCTGCTGCTTATTTATTTGTCTTTATTGGTTCCATGCTCGCTTCAAGATAAATATTCTGACACAGAATATAAACGCTGGATGAATGTCTTACGCTTCCTTTACTTCGACCTCTATCATTTCTGATATTGCAAGCTTCAAAGTTGTGTGTATACAAAGGACTCACTTGTTCACTCATGTACATGAAGGACATGCTATACTAATCTCAGCAGGACATGTGCTTGTACATGTGAATTATGTGTGTGGGGCATGTGGGTTAGTGAAACCAAGCACACCCCTGAGAGAGTCTGATTCATGGGAGGTGGAAGTTACATTCAGGGGCTTGCTGAAGTTCACGTCGGGTTTGCTCAGGTTTCATTTGCTCAGTTCTCCCAAAGCATTTGCTTCATTTCCCCCTGTCAGAATTTAGCTGTGTCCAAGGAGAAGGCAACAGAGACCATGTTAGAGGAGGGGATTTGCAAAGCGGAGATAATCCATATCAAAGACTCAGAGGAGGGAGGAGCAGGAACACATCTTCAAGTAAGTGGAAGAGCATGAACACTAATGTAGTGTAGAAACGGTGGAAGAAAGCTTTATGGATTGCAGTATCAAAATGTAGATATTCTAACTGCCTTTCAAATCTGAAAATTTACTTAAAACCCAATAAGGTAAAGAAGAGTCATGCAAATGGTCCAATGACTGCATGATGCAACGGATTGGGTTCATTTTTAGCAGCGACTTTACAGAGCTAAGGTTCCGATAATATAAGTATTTCAAAAGCATTCAAATCCATTCAACATTTCTTTTTTCTACATAAGACCTACTTGACAGGACCTTGTTACAATTTTTATTAGCATTTAAACATTATTGATCTCAATTATTTTTATTGTATTCAGTGATCCTCATAAGAAGTGTGAATTGTGGCTAAAGTATAGATACAAATCACAGCACTTCAATGTGTGTAACCCCCAGTTGCCATTTCACAAAAATGTTTTAATCTTTTTTGTTCTCAGCTGAAGCATCCAATGGCTCACGTGAACCTCCCTCGAACCTCTCACTCATTCAGTGTTCAGGCTGAAAATACACCCAACCATTTAGTTGCCAGGCCAGCTTCTATGGAAACAGCTGTTGATAAACACAGGGGCATTTCCCAACAGCAGTGTCACAAAACCTCTCTTGGTGCTGAGGTTAGCTCGGGTTTCTTTGTAAATAGAGCGCTCGCGCCAGAAGGCAGAACAAGTCCTACACACTCCACAGACTTGTTTCCCACCCCGGCCTCTTCTAGAGAGTCCATCCTGTCGGAGGATTGGGACAAAGAGAAGAGCTGGTCTGCCATGCAGCTGTCCACTGAAGGGTCCCCTGTTTCTTTCAGCCGCACAGTCTCTCCTTGCTCCTCTGTCAGGTCTGGCGTATTCTCCCCTGCCGTGGTCAGGGTCAAGAGACATTCTCTGGCTCCTGGCTCTAGTCTGGTTAACATGCCTCAAGCCTGTTTCTCCTCATGTGAGAGCCTGTCCTTTTCTCTGTGTCCCCAGTCTCCATCTTCCCGGCACCGGCCCCCTCTTACCCGACTGTCCCTACTCACAGCCATCCTGAGAAAAGGCCGCCTTCCCATCCTGTCCCCTGCTCTGCAAAGGCCTTACTCCCCCTGCTGGCCTATTAGCCCCCTGACCCTGTCCTCTTGTAATGCCTGCTCAGCAGCCTCCAGTGTGGCCTCCATTCCCCTGGAGTTGTCCTCCAGATTCCCGTCATCAGCATCCATAGACAGTCATGCTCAGAGCCATTATCACAGATGTGTCACTGCCCCTCCATCTGTGGAGTTGAAGGAAGTCTACAGAACAGGACCTCAAACTCCACTAAGGTGCTCAGAACAAATTCATTCAAACACTGGACCTAGATGGGAGAGGGTTATTTCGCCCCAGCCTCAAACTATTTCTGAAAACCGCTCTAAATTGCCCCAAGTGCCATTGCCACTCCTTTACTCACCAACGTCAGAACTCAAATCTATGTCTCCGACTCCAGTTAACCCTGGAGACACATCTGTCTCTATAGCTTCCAAACAACTGCTACACTCATCTATCTCCAGTTCAAAGTCAGAGTCCCCTATGCGTGAGCAGAGCAAAGATTTGATGCACCTCCGGGGCCTTACAGTTGATAATAACCTTGCAAAAGTCATCTCCCGAGCCCCTAAACCTATTAACGAACAAGAAACCTCTGCGCTCCAGGGATGTAGTCAACAGCCATACTCATCCCTCTCAAGGCTTGATGGCTTTTCTCATCTATTAAGAAGTGACAGGATACCACAAGTTCACAAAGCTCACTGTTTATCTCCTTCCCGCTACACACCCATTGTTTTTCCTGGATGGCCGTCACCCACCAACTCTCCTTCTCCTAGTCCAGACTGCTTCACCTTTACGCCCTCTCCTGCTCCACCAATCAGAGACCTCACGCCATCCCCTTCTCTCTCCCTTCGCTCTACACCCTCTCCAAGGCCATGGGGTGGAATATCAGACTGCAATGACAGGGAGGGTAAAAAAAGAAAGGTAGCTGCTCTGCTTGTGATCTGCATGACATCTGCTTGTTTAAATTGAGGATATTATTCACCATGTTCTCTGACATACTTAGTCATCATCCCTATGCTGCTAAAAACGGATTCCACTAACTTGATATCTTGATATCAAGTGTTCTCCTCTGTCAAGAGCTGTTTTTAGATTTATGTCTTTGTCTGTTTTTCTTTGCCATATAAATCATTCAATCATGTTGCAGAGTGTATTATGCTTTAGATCTTTGCTTCAAGAAGATTTTAAAGGTATAGCTTGCAAGGTTTTAAGGAATGACAGAGGGAAGAGGGAACCACAGATTAAACTCCTTTGTCAAAAACTCATCATCATAGACCCTTGCTGTCACACATTACAGCTTTTTTTTTCAAACTCTGGTCTCTAGGTCAGACCTGGACACCAAAAATGCAGCTTGATGCTTATATAACTGTGTTTTCACACCACATGCAATTTGAGAAATGAACCACCAGGAGTCTATTCATTTACTGCAATCAAACAAGTATCAGGCAATTTTGAACGCAGTCACTTAACTCAAACCAATCACGTAGACTGTAGCAAGGTGATGTGGATGCTAATGCTGTGAACAAAGATGAGAGGTAGCTTGCAGCAATGTGGGAGTCAACATGCCCAATGAAATGTACAATGCAAATGGCATCAGCTTTAAGAAAGTGCTTAATCCTCAATGATAAATTCATGTTCATTTATTTTCTCTGTTTCCCTTTCTCTAAACTCTAGCCACACAAGATTAAGTTAAGCTACAAATCGCTTGCTGCAATTCCTACAAATACCCTTCTGTTGGATCAGCAGGTGAGCTTACATTTTTGTCTTGAATCCCACTCATGTACTTCTTGCTACCTGACAAACGGCCAGGCACATGAACCCCTGATGAGTGCTTGATCCTGACACCCGCTGAATTTTAACAGTTTTTGTATAGCACTTCTACAGTGAGTTGTAAGGATGGTGACATGGGAACAAATGTAATTCATAGCCTGCAAGAATGACAGAAAACTAATTTCAGGAGGATTTACAAGCTGCAGTTAATGTTACGCACAATGAATGAATAAGAGCTGTCTAGAGGGGAAATAATACTGTCATGTTATAAAATTCTAGGACTGTAATCCAAATCACGAAGAAATAAATGTCATTCTTGGCAATGAGCTGAATCTTTACTCTAACTCATCTTTGCATTTACAGACAATAGATAACCAGGTAGAAAGAGAAGTCCCACGTGAGACACTGGACGGATGTGTTACAGAGACCCATGCTGAGGTATCACTGTACAGTACATTGCTGCTTTTACTGAACATTTGCATTACAAGAGACTGGCCACATCAATTTTTAACTGCAATCTCTTTCTTCAGATGTGCTCACCTGCACAGCTCCGACAGCAGTCAGAGGCACTGTATGCAGTCATTGATGAGATATTGGGAGACTCTATTCCCACAGTGAGTTCATATCGATAGTAACGTAAAAAAAACATATAACAATGTTGAATTGTATAGTGACCAGTGATTTTTATGCCGTTATTTTTGCAACCTTAAAGTGCACAACATCCCGGGCGTCACAACCCTCCAGGCAATCAACAAACAACGTTGGTCTGCAGGTAAAGTATGTTACTACACTTTCCAAATTTTAACACCATGTGACATGTCAGTTAAGAGGAATGCAAAATGTATCATCACACAATGCAATAAAACTCATATATTGTTGATTTAATTGTTCCAATTATGTGCCTAAATAAGTCTGTCATTGGCTCCTGTGTTTTAAATTGGCCTTCATTTCTGACAGAACAACAGAATGAAAATTAAACAGACTGGTCACCTGGCTGGCCAAAGAAATACTAAAACATACACTGAAATGTAAATAAAATGTAAAATTAAAAATGCCTCACAATAAGTACTAATGTAAAACTAGTGAAGAAACTAACTGAAACTAAAATGAAAGTCAAATCAAAATCAGAAATGAATGATCAAATGAAAATAGGAAATGCACTGTAACTGTAATAACCTTGAAGCCATGGAAACAAGTACTGCATATTGTGCTGAATTCTGCACATGGGCTACAAAGACAGCTGTTTATTAATCAAAGGCCTATTGTGGTTTCAACAATGTGTGTGTGGGTGTGTGAATGAAAGGAAGTATGCACATGTGCAAACTGCAATCTATGAATAGGTTTGAATAGGTGAATAGGAGAGTGGAGAGGAAATTCTGAAAAAAATCTTTTCATTTATCATTCAAGATCTATACAATATAGATGACCTCAGTCAAAGTATTATCATTTTTCAACATAGAATTTAAGTTAGCTACTATGCTTTTAAAAGTTCCTTGAGGGTAGGGTGAAACTCTTCGATTGAGAGTGTGTCACGGCTGCTCAGCCTTTACCCTCACTTTCCTCTGAATTCTAGTCTTCGTCTGTTGCTGTCTCCCTGTTGTCGTGTGTGTCTGTCTCTCTCTCCCTCTCTTCCTGCAGGTTGGTGGGCTTGTCCCTGAGGGCTCCTGCACAGCTGATTCCAATCCCACATCTTCCCCTGTGTATATTAGCTCTGCCCCCATACCTGCTCACTGCTTGCTTGTCTAGTTTGTCTACCCCAGTATGCCTATCGGCTGTGCTAGCTTTGTCAGTATAGTGAGTCCCTTGTCTGCTATTGCTGTTATCTGTACTGCATCTGATCACTCTCAAGTAAAACCTTGCATTTCTGAGAACCTATGCCTCCAGCTTGTGTCTGCTTCTGGGTCCATCATTACTAGATCATTACAGAGAGGCGGATATCGTTTTTTTCAGTATTTACTGGTTTGTTTGTTTTCAGAACATCCAACAAAGCACATCACTTCCAAGATCTTTGGGACGTGAAACTAAATATGTGAGTAAAAGCTCCACTGAGCCTATATCAACCCACTACTTACTGTGTTTATGTTTTGATTTACTGGATTAAATTCATTTTAGTCCCAAATTGATAGAATACATTATTGATGAAAGGAATGACTGACAGGTACAAATGACTTTTTTAATTGTTATGGTAAGCTATCCTTTTTTGTTTTGTTTGTTAACATTGGAGCACAAAGTATTGCTTAACAGAGGGATGTGAAAGTTCTGAAGAGATTATAGTGTTGTACTTGATGAATCTGTCTGTATGTAGACATAACTGATACTCAAAATAAATTCCAGATCGGGGCTTTAGAGTCCCAATGCACATGAATAAAATGCCATGGAAATTAAAGGGGCAGTAAGTAATCGATGACCGCTGTCGCCCTCTATTGGTGACCAGTAGGAACTGCAATAACAGTTAGAACTTATCTCCTCCTATAACAGTCTCTGGTGCAGCCCCCCATTATTCTATGCACGTCAGAGGGGTATGCTACCAAAATGCCATGGTACTTATTATGAAATAATTTGTGTTTCATCACATTGTTTCCTTAGGCATCATTAGGCAGCTTGCACCCATCTGCCTCATGGGAAAGAAAACTAATGGCTACTAAAAAGGTATACATACACATTGATTATTTCATTAATTAAATGCTTTATATTAAAGTTATATTTCCTCCTACTACTTTATTACACTGACTTTATTTCACTTCACAATGCTTGTTTCTGCTTATTTTATACTGACTCAATCTGTCAAGACCAAGCCTGGGGTTATTCGTCCTATGACAGCCATTCCCAGATTGACAGTGGATGACAAAGTAGAATATCTTCCTCACCCATTCAGGCAGTGTATTGCGGAACCGTCCTTCACTGACAAAAAAAAGGTAGGCCTATGGCATTAATGCATGTTACAAGTTATCTATCTATAAAACCAAATCGACTGAAACCCAGTGGCTAAAAAGAATGGGCCCTGCAACCAGCCCCAATTGTCCTGCTGGTGAAGGAAAATATGTTTGGACAGCTGCACATACCAATGTGCAACTCTGTGGAGAAAAGGTGCACATGCTCTCTGGAGCATGAGCAAACTACATACATACCAACATAACTACCATGTACTTACTGACACCTTCCTTCAGCTTGTAGCGGTGTAGTTCGCTATGCCCTCTGATCATGTTCACACTGTCATTTACCAGCTCTTTACACATACACTGCATTTTTACTTAATGCAAATAAGAACCCACAAGGTCAAGCTCCCAGTTTAAGACTACCGAGCCACATGCAAGGCTCAAACTCTGATGATGCAACTGTAAATTGCTTCATCCCATTCATTAAGCGTCAAGGTCAGCATGACAATCTCCGATCAAGGAAATGATCAGCAGAAATATGAGAGACAGATGAGGGCGTAAACTTAAACCTTTAAGCAATCTCGATGACCACATGCTTTCAAGATTCTTCCACAGCAAGGAGGGTTTTACCACGTCAACGCCCTTCACATTCCACATGTTAAACACTTACTTTTCAATTGGAAAGGCTCAAGAAAGGATGAGGACAAACAATACCGCAGTTTCTAATGTAACAACCAATGATAACTTATTCCAAGGCTACCCCCGTTGGAATAGTAAGAGATAATAATGATGTGGGACATACTGATATGTACATTGTTAGGGATCCTGGAGGCAAGATGAGAGTAAAACAAGAACCAAAGGCTGTTAATCTGCAATGCTGCATTTCATCAGCAGCCATCTACTACTTACCTTAGCATAGATGGTTGCTTGTGGCTTGCCCTGCTGTTTTTGATTTGTTAGTTAACATCATGCATTAAAGTGATTATTCATTTTAGCTCATGTTGATTGAATCAGAGGAGTTGGAATATTAATCATTCATGCCTGCTGCTGTTGATGTTTTGTGCTTATAAGCAAGCTATGCTGGAGGATGAGGGAGTTTGTTTTCCTCAACGTGTATCTGAAAAAATTTATCTATTTTGAAATTCTAAATAAAATTCAACCTGTAAAGGATAAAAGATGACTAATAATAAGTATTGTCATATATCATATTTACTGTACTTTAGCACAGATCTGATGTCCATTGGTTTAGACATTTCAGTCCTTGAATAAAACCACTGTGGCATTACTGAATCTGTCATTCTAGTCCATAGCATAGCAACACACACTTTGGCACATTTGACAGTGACTGATGTTAGGGATGAAGGTCATAATCATTTTCTGCTTTTCATGCACACTTAAACTTCCTTTTATTACTGTCACCAGCTAATAACGTTAATTGTACTCAAATTGGACATAAATGCCTCAAATCATACATAGACTCCAGACATGTTCATCCACAAAAGGTGAAGGTGTGACTCATTTCCATGACAAAACTACAGGAAAAGAGTGTGAACCTGGGGCATTTCAAGTTTTTAAGTTTACCTGCAAGATGTAGACAAAAATGCATAATAAGCTGAGTAGTAACCATGAGTGTCAAGTTAGTAATATCTCCACTTGCAAAAAAACATTCCCTGCTGTCCCCTCAAGCCTGCAAACAATCTGCTCTGATTGCTGTGTGTTGTAGTATTCTCTGCCTTTTGTAAATACATGAATGGAATGGATGTTGGTCTGTTTTGTTTTATTAAATTCTGCTACATTCAGTCAGTAGAAAGAAATGTTGGCACCATTATATCATTTAATTTTAGTAATTAAAATAGTTGATTAAATAATAACCCCACCTAACAATGTTGAGTCATCTGCTGATATTCTATTCATCACCCAGCCACTAATTAATACATAATACCTCTGGTATACATATTACTATTATATATAATATAATTATATTACTTGCTTTTACTTGATTTGAACCAATTATGGAAACTCTTGATTACTTCCACCTTGACTTTTTTTTGATCTATCCTTCTGGGATAGAATATTTTGTATTTAGTATTTTGGTAGCACTTTATAAAAAGGTCCCACTAACAAATAAATAAAAAGTAAATACATTAATGATGAACAAACCCAAGGCACATTAATGTTTAATAAAGCTATTTACTAATGCATTTGTGCTAATGCTGCATTATTCTGTGGTCATGATTAAGTTCTCCCTTTGCCAGATTTTCCTCTTCAGTTATTAAACTATTAACTAACATATTACAAAGCATGCACAAAACTGTATGCATGTTTAGTAGGCCGTTTAACAATGCACCTATAAACTCCAAATTTATGATTGTATTTATCAATTTTACTTGTTATAAGATGACGGCTCTTCCAGCCTTACCAATGGCTTACTGGTCTTCACACAGGCATGTAAAGTACTGATGGCTTACTACAGTTTTCCATTTGTTCATGTTAGATAACGCTTTACTAATTAGATTTACAGTACCTAACTAAAGTGGTCACTATTACTGGTTTACCAATGGCTTACCAGTCCTTGTAAAGCATTATAAAAAAACTGTTTTTTTTTTTTTTTTAGAGGTGGAACCATCTCTGACATTTCAATCCTCAAGGACCCTATTGGGAGAACACACTTTGAAGCAATTTCACAATGGACTCAAGTCAGTCAGTTTCACTTGTCTCACTACAAAAGCAATCTTTTTTAGAGGTGGAACCATCTCTGACAGTTCATGAGACTGAGAACACTCATTTCGAGTAAGATGATGTTCTGTATGGGGTTATTGGGAAAGCGATTACTGAAGATTAGTCATGTCTGATGAAAATTAGCTGATGGCTGAATGTGGGAGCAATTTAGCTGGTATCAAGTGTAGGGAGTAAAATCTGTTGTTGGTAATTACAAGCATATTGACAGTGGCCTCTCTTTTTAATCAGCTCAATTAGCATCTAAACAATTAAAAATACTTAAATCAATAGGCAAAGACCATTTATAGTTGGCAGGGTTGTCTCAGCAGCCTGTTTATGAAACATACATGGGACGAGGTTTGATTTAAACTATTATTTGAATTCCCCCTCTAACGTGAGCAGCAAGTCGGCAGTTTTAGCAGCTTTTGAAGTTCTCACTTGTGTCCTTTGAAGCAAAGTGTGTTCAATCAAGGCCAAGGTGGCTACCTAAAAATAGAAAAGTGGTGTTATGGAGTCACATAAGATAAGAACCTTTGCAACAAATGCCTATAGCATGGCTTGCCGTTCTGCTCTTAACCAATTTCGCTTTTGTTTTGTAAAATGAAAAATTTGGCAAATTTGACAACTGGTAAATGTAGCAAGAGAGAGCTCATACACCTCCATATATAAGTTATCTGATTTGGTGCGTGCATGTAGTTATACTATTTGATACTTGAAATCCATTTAAGATGGCAAAATGCTTCATTGTACTGTAAGTGCATAGAAAGCAGGTGATTGGATTCTCCATCCAATCAAAAAATATAATTGTCAATTTTGATCAAATATGCAATGAATATTCATCACATTTCAATCCTCAAGGACCCTATTGGGAGAACACACTTTGAAGCAATTTCACAATGGACTCAAGTCAGTCAGTTTCACTTGTCTCACTACAAAAGCAATACCATTAAAACCAATTATGCCCTTTGTATATTTCAGGTGGAAAACAAGCCTCCTGTAGAGAAAAGAGAAGATGCTAATACCCAAGGCCAAACATTTAGCAAGGAGAAGAACACCGAAAGCCCAAACACATTCTCAATGCCTGACCTGCTGATCACAGAGTCCGAAGACCAGATCGCTCACTCTCTGAAAGACGGATCCTGGCAAGACGCTTCAGCCTCATTCAATCCTACTGAGGTGCTGACGGAAGCTTTTGAGACTCATATTTAAAACAGAGAGAGAGAAAATATTTGGAACCCTTTACTGTATACAATATAAAAACTTAAGACTTGTTATTTTTTCAAATTGCACTTATGTGCTGAGACATGTCAAATATTAAAGACCATTGTCATTACATAAAAATATATGGAAAGTGAATTGCACCTTACCTTAACTATTGCTTACTTTCACTAACCAAGAGTACATCTTTGAATGGGGAGTGCATCTATGTTGCCAGGGTCCTATGTTCCCCAGTTCAATATTCTGCTAACCCTGACCCTGGGAACATAGGACCCTTTGTCATGTTCCAATTATGTGCCATATAAATCTGAGCAGCATAGGACCCTGGGAACATCGGAATGACCCCCTTTGAATGTGTACATGGTATGTGAGTGACTTTGATCTGAAGTTGGCAGCATAGGTGTAATAAGCCTTACTCAGATAATGAATGAAATGCTTTTACAGTCCTTTAGTGCCACTCCTGCAGTGGGACAGGTGCGAGGGTGAAAATGCTCTGGTGGTGAAGGGAATGAGGGTAAAAATCAATTGAATCAGTTTGTGTTTTGTTTATACCTTGTTAAACTGATAATCAATACTCAACATGTCTGATTGGCAAGAGTCCATTTTAGTATGTTGAAAATAACAAAAGTAATTAATGTAAATTATGTAACTCAATCTTCAGAAAACAAACGGAAAATGTAATATTATGAAATACTTTGAGTGAAAGTTATGGAATATGTAATAAATCACTTTCCTACCACTATGCCACGCTATTTTTATTTTTATTTCCCTCTAATGCATATAGATTAACGTAAATTTAAAGTGTTTATGACATGAAAGCCACCGACTGCTTGATACAGATATGAATTACAGAATAGAAGCAAAAATGATAATGCAAGAAAAGTAAGACATGAGTATGTCCTACTAAAAAGAAATGGGCAATGAATGAAGTGAATGTACAGCTGCAGAGCACAAGAGTGCTTTAAAATCATCATTTGATTGCACCTCTTGGATGTTGCTTCACCTGATTAGATGTCATGGGAATGTCTGCTCAATCTGAAACGGGCTCTTGGGCAAACCAGAGTAAAAATAGTGCGGGTGATTGCCTCACTCACATCGGGCCTCATTCACAAAGGTTTTCACAAATTATTCGTAAATTTGTCGTATTTATGTGTGTGCGAAAACACCAACCTGGGCTTCTTGAAACGTTCGGGAAACCTCGATTTGTGCGTAGAACAGGTGTATATTTGATGAATGCCAATCGTTCATAAATTGTTCAACACCGTAAAAGGCGTGCAGACTGAAGGGTCGTGTGCAAGTAAACCACAGAGGAAAAGAGGGAAAAGAGGAACTTGGCGGAGACTGAAATTGAAGTGTTGCGCTCATGCGTGCATGAGAAAAGAACAACACAGTTTTCAGAAGCATAAGCAGCGGAGTCACAAGAACTGATCAAAGTAAAGCATGGCAAGAAATTATTAATGCTGTCAATGCTGTTTCAGCAGAAACACACACCATTGCTGAGATAAAAAAAAGACATGGTTCTACATGAACTAGATTGCAAAAAAGTATAATGTTAAGTAGGCGCGTATTATCAGCCACAGGAGGACGGCAGCACACTGTGGCGCTATCTGACATGGATCAGAGGATCAATCGATAGGAGAGACCTCACTCTCGGGTGTCCAGTCGGCATTGGAGTTGGACACAGATCAAATCCAGGCTGCATCTTCATCAGATGCTAGGACTATGAAATTGTATTTGTAAGATGTCCAGTCCATGTGATTAACCCATTACAAGTTTGATAATCTTGTATTACAAAGCCACTGAAACATCTTGGTGTTGTTGAGGTTTGGCACTACTGTAATTGATTTTTCATAAAGAATAAGCCATTCTAAGAGCCTTCTCGCATGTTTCCAAACACACAAACAAATTCCTACATGCTTCCAAACACACATAGGTTTGAACAAAATGATGAATCAGACTATGTTCGTAGAAACGTACAAACGCTTTACGATCAAATCTGATCGTACGCACGTTTCGTGAATGAGGCCCAATGTCCACCATCTCCTGGGGACTTCACTGAATTAGGGAGTAGGCTTTGAATAATTTCAACAGCAAATGTGGATCCAAAAACAAATACACACAGGTTGAACCAATGCAATATCTTGAATAGTAAGTGAGGGAATGGGTACATTACCTTCTCTCCCTTGAAATTCTACAGCTTGAAAAACTATTACTGTATTGTTTGTCATTTTAACCTAATTCACAAAATAGCTACAGGCCACATTATGTTTGTTATCCACCAATAGAAAGGTCTGATTACCCGGTCACATTGGACGGCACTTCTCTCTACACCGACATCCCTCATGCAGGGGAACTATGAACACTCAGGTTCTGCCTCAATCACAGACTAGATCAATCTTAACCCACTTAGTTCTTGTACCAATTCATGGCAAAAGTACTTAAAAAAAAAAAAAAAATTTCCTTTTTACTGGCTACAGAAAGCTTGGACCCTGAATGGGAGCCACAGTAGCTCCAAGCTATGCAAATTTGTACATGCTGCTTTTTGAGTATGACCATATCTACAACAACAATCCTTATAAAGCATCAATTATTTGCTATTACATGTTATTATGCTGATGATATAGTCCTGATTTTCAGGAATACTCAGGATATTTGTGGTTTATGTGAATAGCAGGGTGCCCTCCTTCTCATTCACCTGCAACACCAGTCAAACATTGATTTTCTGGAGGAAACACGGAGACAAATATCATTATACAGAGAAAGTACAGCAGTTATACTCATTGCTACATGCAAACAGTTTTCATCCCATGCATTTGAAACAAGGCTACCCCTATTGCCAGCTCTGCAGAGTGTGGAGGGACCGCAGCAACAACCAGGACTTTGAAGTAAAAGCCAATTACATGAAGGTTACAAGAAGAAGTTTTTTGCAGTGGAAATATCCCAAAAGAATGGTTAGATGAGGCCCTTCTTAAAGTCAAACAGGAGAGATCCAATTTCTAACTCCCAAGAAGTCCTCAGTTCTCCTCTCCAGTACATACAGCACTCTTGTGCCATCTAAGCTATGCTCAAAAAACATTGGCACATACTGACTACAGATTGACATTTTCCACTGTTCTCCTTGAAACGAGGAATGAACCTTAGACCAGACAACTATCTTCCCCCACCCCCTTGCGTCCCACCAACACCAGGATGTTATCCTTGCCTCAACCGTGCACAATGCTGCAACTTGACCAAAACCAATATTTTTTCTTACTCATAGACTGGTAGTAGATTTTTTATCATACACTTCCTCCAACATTGTATATCTCCTCACCTGTCCACCAGATCACGACTGGTGAACATGAAGTGCCATCAGGAGGAAAGCTGAAGAATCAGATATTGAGAAGGGAGACATTTTAGATATTCACTTTGAATACTCATACATGGTTTGAATGATTATCACACTTCCTCTGAAGTCATACTCTCATGCCTATTTCATTTGACTCTGTTAGAAACTCTTGATTTGCCCATGCTGCTGTTAAATAATGCCTGCCATTTGTGTGGTGTGCTTGTAATTGTATATAGTTGTTCATATTGTATACATAGTATTTTCACATTAGTTTTTATTTTAATTATTATTTGTTAGTTATTTGTTATTGTTTTTTGCCACTTTTGAGTTTTCACATATACAGTGCATTCAGAAAGTATTCAGACCCCTTCACTTTCTTCACATTTTGTTATGTTGCAGCCTTTTGTTAAAATCGTTTAAATTCATTTTTTCCCTCATCAATCTACACTCAATACCCCATAATGACAAAGCGAAAACAGAATTTTAGAAATTTTTGCAAATTTATTAAAAAGGAAAAACTGAAATATCACATTGACATAAGTATTCAGACCCTTTACTCAGTACTTAGTTGAAGCACCTTTGGCAGCGATTACAGCCTCGAGTCTTCTTGGGTATGACGCGACAAGCTTTGCACACCTGGATTTGGGGATTTTGCCATTCTTCTCTGCAGATCCTCTCAAGCTCTGTCAGGTTGGATGGGGACCGTCAGTGGACAGCCATTTTCAGGTCTCTCCAGAGATGTTCAATTGGGTTCAAGTCAGGGCTCTGGCACCGTGAGCATTGCCACTTTTTCATTTCACTACACATCCTGTATGCGTATGTGACAAATAAAGTTCTTGACTTGAC